>VZQC01013287.1:662675-710701 GCA_009823505.1 Rhizomys pruinosus | reverse complement strand
TGGTTATGAAGAGAGCCAGGCGCAAGGCCGAGTGAACCCTATTGGACCAGAACCTCAACTGACCTTAACACCAAAACAACTAACTTCATTTATCTGAGCTAACTGTGTTTTTTTAAACACCCCACAGGGGACTGTAATCTAAAGAAGAGAATGAAATAGGTTATTATCAGAGAAATAGGTGAGATCTACTGTGTCATGTTGAAAATATCTCAGAGATAGATGACAGATTAATGTGCCATGCCAGAAAATACCACCTTTTATATTCTCATGGTTATGGCTCTCATTCTGGAGCCCCGTTATGAAGCTGGCTCATTCTAGAGCTCTGTGTACTAAAACTTTTTCCAATTCCTCATCCTTTTCCCTCTGCATTCCCTAGACCAGGACCCTCCAATTGCTAATGCACCCTGTAGCCCCTGTTTGTACTGTGAAGCCCTGCACTGGTATAGTCATGTAAGACTCAACCAGCTTGTCCTTTCAGTTGCAGAGAAAAACACCACTAAGTACTGGCCACTATCGATTGGACCAAAACACACCCACGGGCAGAGCACCCCAAGCAGCCAAAATGAAGAAACTGGACTCTTAACCCTCCAGCCTGACAGCTGTCCCCCAAACTTGCCCCCTAGCTCTAAGCAGATACAGAAGTCAGAACTTCGCCCTTTTTCCTATAGGAACAAAAGCTGGAATGTCAGGTGTGAGTCCAGAAGCCCATTGGAATGCAGAGACACCTAAGACCGAGGTCCAGAGACCTGCTCTACCAGGCATGACTTTGGTTATGCTAAACAGGCCACCTGATTACTCAGGAATCTTCCACCTCGCCCCTCACCCTTCGGAAGCCAGATTCCAGATCGACCCACCCTACTCCACTGAATCCCTTCCCACCTTCTCCCTTAAATTCCCAAAGAGACGCCATTCTGGGCTTTGGCTCCACTCTATCTTCCCCTGAGCCTGCCCCTGCTACTCTGAATTAAACTTTGCTCGAAGAACTCAGACCTCATGGCTTTTCATTCGGGGGGAGCGCGCCATAACCTTACAGTTCTACTTTTGCATTTAAACTATTTTTTAATTCTTTTTAGGGAGAGATGGCTCAGCACTGGTTACTCTTGAAGGGACTGGGATTTGGTTCCCAGGACCCACATGGTGGCTAACAACCATGTATAACTACAGTTCCAGGGTATCTGATCCCCTCTTCTGCCCTCCTCAGCATGGTGTTGCATGATGTGGACGTATTTACATACACGCAGGAAGAACACTCATTCACAGAAAACAAAAATAAATTCAAAAAAGTTTTAAGACCTTTTGCCCTTTATGTAGCCCAGACTTGGCCTCAAACTCAGGAACCCCCTGCCTCGGCCTTCCAGGACTGGGATTTCAGATGTGTGCCATCGTGCCTTGTTGTATATTTTCATTAAGGTATCTATCCAGCTTACTGAACTTGTTTTCTTTTTTTAACTTTTGATTTAATTTTGTGTGTGCATGTGTGTCTGTGTGGAGGTATATGCACATAATGCAGGTTCGTTCAGAGGACAGAAAAGGGGGTCAGATTGCTTTTAGCTGGGGTTGCAGGTATGTGGGCCCTGGGAAATGAATTCAGGTCCTCTGCATGAGCAGTTCCAGTTGGTAACCACTGAGCCAGCTCTGCAGCCCCCTGTGGTTTCAATTTCTGTGAGTTTTACTTCCTGATCTTCTCGAATTTTTCTCTCACTTATTTACCCCCCGCAGTCCTTTCTTTCTTTCTTTCTTTCTTCTTTCTTCTTTCTTTCTTTCTTTCTTTCTTTCTTTCTTTCTTTCTTTTCTTTCTTTCTTTTCTTTCTTTCTATGTAAGCAAGAGAACTTGATTACAGGGTATCTTCCAAAGAGCAGCAAGATGGAAGCGTCTTTTTTTTTTTTTTGTTCTTTTTGAGCTTTTTTGAGACAGGGTCTCCCTTTGTCCTAGCTTGCCTGGAGCTCTCTCTGTAGACCAGGGTGACCTTGAACTCACAGAGATCTGCCTGCCTCTGCCTCCTGAGTGCTGGGATTAAGGCGTGGCCACCACGCCCGGCTAAAAAACATTTTTTTTTCTCCACCTGAAAACTCCTAGAGACGATATAGGCTTCAGCAAAGTGTTAGGATACAAAATCAACCTTAAAAATCAATGGCCTTTCTTTTACACCAAAAAAAAGCAACTGGAGAAAGAAATCAAAGAGACCTTCCCACTCACCAATAGCCTCAAAAACAATAAAAAAATACCTAGGAACAAACCTAACCAAAAGACACCCAAAAGACCTCTACAAAAAAAAATTTTAAACCTTAAAGAGAAGAAAATTGAAGAGACCTCAGAAGATGGAAAAACCTCCCATGCTCATGGATTGGGAAAATTAACATTGTAAAAAAGTCCATTTTACCCAAAACTCTGTATAGATTTAAGCAATCCCAAGCAAAATCCCCAAGAGTTTCTTCACAGGCTTGGAAACAAAAAGTTCTTAAGTTCATTTGGAAAAACAAAAAGACCCCGAATAGCCAAATCAACCCTGAGTGAAAAAGAGCTACAAGGAGGGATCTCTATACCAGACTTCAAACTTACTACAGGGCTATAGTCATAAAAACACGCCTGGTACTGGCACAAAAACAGACCTGACCAATGGAAACAAAACTGAAGTCCAATCTGAGCACATACAATTTCAGCCATCTCATATTTGACAAGGGGGCCAAGAACCACAATGGAGAAAGACAGCATCTTCAGCAAGTGGTGTTGGCAAAACTGGATCACCACTTGTAGAAGAATGGAATAAACCCTCTTACCTCTGCCCTATACAAAAGTCAACTCCAGAAGTGGATTCAAAGACCTCAATGTGAAACCCCAAACTCTGAAGGTGATAGAAGAAAACGTTGGCAGCAGACTACAAGACATAGGCGTGTAGGAAAAGACTTCCTAAACAGACAGCAGCCCTGACCAAGGATTAGGTCGACAATGACAAAGGGACCTCATCAAACTCAAAAGCTTCTGTACATCAAAGAACACATCAAGGAAGTGAAGGGAAATCCCACAGAGGTGGAGGAACCTTCACTGCAGATACAATTGACAAAGCATTGATTTCCCAGAATATAAAACTACTCAAAAAAAAGAAAAAAAGAAAACAAATGACCCACTCAATAGATGGAGCAAAGAACTGAACAGAGACTTCACAAGTGAGGAATTAATAGATGTCTGAGAAACACCTCAAGAACTGTTCAACATCACTAATCATTAAGGAAATGCAAATAAAAACCACTTTAAGATATCATCTTACTCCAATAAGACTGGTTAGGATAAGAAAACCAAATGATACCAAGTGCTGGAGAGGTTGTGGGGAGAAAGGGGAACACTCATCCACTGCTGGTGGGAATGTAAACTCGTTAAGCCACTATGGAAACAGTGTGGAGAACCCTTGGAGACTTGGAATGAACTTGCCACCTGACCCAACCATACCACTCTGCGGCATGTACCCTCAAGACTTACGCCACCACAGAGATACATGCACGGCCATGTTTATTGCAGCTCTCTTCACAATAGCAAGGAGCTGGAACACACCTAAATGCCCCTCAACTGACGGTGGATAGAGAAAATGTGGTACATCTACACAATGGAGTTCTATGCAGCAGTAAAGAAAGATGATATCACTGAAGCTTTGCAGGAAAATGGCTGGGCTAGAGGACATCATTGCTGAGTGAGTAACAACACGTCCCAGAAAAACAAACACGAATGGTATCCCCATCTGTGGATGCTGTGCCAATTACCCAGTTGTAAGTATTTCTTGTGTAGGGCCCCTGAGCTTTTGTACACAAGCAGTTGGAGCATATTGCTTTTGGAAACAAACAATAAACAACAACAACAACAACAACAACAAACAGAAAAGACTGCATCAAAGAACTGACTGAAACAGTGAACTTCTGCTCAAAACAGTCAACTTCCCCATGGACAAATTGAAGAAAGCTAAGAGATGAAAAGCATGTTGGCAGAATGCATTGAGCTCTGGTGCGGTGGGGGAATGGGCGGGAAACACGGGTCTAGATTTGTTGAAAAAAAAAAAGAAGAAAAAAAATTAAAAAAAAAACTGAGAGAAAGATGCAGGACAGTTATGGCAAAATGCATGATCTGGGATGGGGTGGGGGTAGGGGGGAAGGGAAAGGGAAATATGCCTGAACTGAATTGGAAAATGATGTATGAAATGCACAAAGCATCAATAAAAAAAAAAAGTCTGAAAAAAAAAACATTCTTAAATATAACTTGGAAACAGGTCTGTAGATTCAAGTTTGAAAAACACAAATGTGTAAAACATAGAGAAGAAATCCTCACGTAAAACAGGCAATCAGATAGGGAGGGGGGGTCACTTATATTATTGGGTCAGGAGTCTTCCCTATCTAAAATGCTCCATCAACTTTTTTAAATTTTATTTAATTTTTTATGTGTATGAATGTACTGTCTGCATGCAGGTTTGTGCACCCATGTCGTGCAATGCTGCAGACGTCAGAAGAGGGTGTTGGATTCCCCTGGAACTGGAGTTTTCCTGGAATTGGAGTTACAGATGGTTCTCAGCCGCCATGTGGGTGCTGGCGATCAAACCCGGGTCCTCTGCAAGAGCAGTCGGTGCTCTTAACTGCTAGGCTATCTCTCCAGCCCCTCCATCCACTCTTCTAAATCATCAGATGGGAGAGGAATCTTAGAAAGCTGGTTTCCCTTATTGTACCTGCAAGAACTAGTGGCAAACAAAAACATATGAATTAAATATAACTTCGCAAAGAAACTTCCTGCCTTCGTTGACAATATTCTCCCTGCTGAGGAAAACCACAATGGTGTCTTGGGGGAGAAAGCTCTTTAAAAACCCAGTCATTTTAGTAAGTAACAAGAGAATCCATTATGGTATTTGCTTTCATGTTTATGTGATTATCAATAAACCTCTAAGATAGAATCAAACTGAGGGCAATAAAATGACATTGGTTTTCAGAATCAATGAGATGTGTGAGCAATTTAAACAGAGTCTGGAGAGCAATCTACACTCATTAGCTTCAAGTTATGAATAATGGTTGTTTTGGAGAACAGGAACAATGACTGATGCAAATACTTCATCATAGCATAGGCAGGGTGCTGTTGCTATGTGGTGCATTCCAGGAAACTCTTAGATCTAGCTTTTACCTTCTTCAAAATGAATGTGGATGTCCTGACTTGGTGCATACAAATGCTTATATACATGTTTGCATATATACACAACTATAAGTGTGTACCCATCTGCCAGAGCCTCGCTATGTAAGAGTGGGCCAGGGCTCAGGAATAGTCTGACCACCCGAGCGTTTGTTAGCAATGCAGAATCTCTGGATGAGAATCAACATTTTAACAAGATATCCAAGAGGCTGGTGTGCACTTTAAGGTGGAAAGAAGCATTGTGCTAGAATACAACATAGCAAAAGAAAAAGTAAATGACACCACGAGTTCTACCCTCTCTCGGAAAAAGCCTGTTTATAAACCATATAAAGCACATTGCGTAGATACACAGAAACACCTTAAGAAGTGTTCAACATCACTAATCATTAAGGAAATGCAAGTCAAAACCACTTTAAGATATCATCACGGGGCTGGAGAGATAGCCTAGCGGTTAAGAGCGCCGACCGCTCTTACAGAGGACCCGGGTTCGATCCCCAGCACCCACATGGCGGCTGAGAACCGTCTGAAACTCCAATTCCAGAACTCCAGTTCCAGGGGAATCTGAGACCCTCTTCTGAACTCCGCGGCGTTGCACAACACGGGTGCACAGACTTGCATGCAGACAGTACATTCATACACATACAGAAATAAATAAAATTAATAAAAAATTTTTTTTTAAAAATTAAAAAAAGATATCATCACACTCTATGGTCCATAGACAATCACAGAGCATCAAACAGTTGGTTATCTGTCTGAGGCATCTGATAGACTGCTGGTAGGGAGTTAACCAATCAATGGAGAGGTGAGGTGAATCAGGTCACCCCTCTGGGTCTTGGGCTCTTCAGCTAGCGAACTGTAAAGATCAAGAGATGGAACAGTAGAATGCAGGGAACCTCATCTGCTAGGGCCAGCCCTGACACTGCTGTTAACCTAGAACTCCCAGCAAGGCCCATGGTCATCAAGTAGGGCAGACAGCTTGGAGCACAGCAATGTGGTTCATCCAGACTGTTATATCAACGGGGTTGGAAACCTCCCAATCATTCTGACACACAGTGAAGCTCTACTGCCTAAACTTATACAAGTATAAATACTGCTACTTTATAAAAGAGCAGAATGGATTCCTGGTGTGTAGTCCACCCTTAATTCACTGAATCACTTACAGAAGTGTGGGGACAGACATCTTTTGGGGGGTGACAGGTTCACAATCATTTCCCACTTCCTTCTTTTATATTTTATTTATTTTTATGTGTATGAGTGTATTGCCTGCATGTGTGTAAGTGCAGTGCACCCGTGTCGTGCAGTACCCACAGAGTCAGAAGAAAGAATCAGATTCCCGTGGGACTGGAGTTACTGAAGGTTGCTAGCCACTATGTGGGTGCTGGGAATCAAACAGGTCCTCTGTAAGAGCAGACTGGGCTCTCAACCCCTGAGCTATCTCTCCAGCCCCGATTTCCCACTACTTTTGAGAACTGCTCTTGGCCTGGAGGGGAAGGGAGAAGCACCCCAGCGGCCAGGTGGGGTCTTCACCATATGATCTTGTTCCCAGTCACTGCTGTGTGACGCCAAAGCGGACCTCTGACCATGTGATCCATGCTGATGATCCTTATGAACCTTCTCACCCAGGAAAGAGGAATTTGAATGTAGAGGAGACGCATTTACCAACATGTCAGAGAGTGTCTGTGAGCTCTGGAGCTGGGTTCCCAAAGCTGTTTTCAGTCCTTTACTGCCTTCATAAATCCTTTTTTATCTGAACTATTTAGAACCCACCCCTAGAGGCTTCAGAGAAATCATGGTCTTGATCCCTGGCTTCCAGGCAGTCCAATCACAAATACCCCAACTAAAACCTGTTTCCTGTCTCTCAGGGAAAGAGAATCAAATCTTGTATGCAGGGGCTTTAAAACAAAAGTAGGAATGTTAAAGGAAATACTTCTCACTCACCTCCTTCTGCCCTACTAAGGTGAAGGCATATAATGTGACTGATTTCTTTCTTTTCTTTTTTTTTGTGTGTAGTGTCCATGTGTTCATATATACATGTTTCCATGTGTTCAGGTACAGGTGTATGTGTGGGGAGGCCAAAGGTTGTGTTGGGTATCAATCACTCTCCACTTTATTGGCTAAGGCAGGGTCTCCTGCTGAACCCGGAGCTTGTGATCTTGCTTGCCATCTTGTCCTGGGGATCCCCAGTGTCCCTCCTGAGTACTGGGCCTTCAGGGAGACCACCACGCCTGCCTGGCTTTTTAGTGGGTTCTGAGGGTTTGAACTTAGAATCTCATGTTTGTGCAGCAAGTGTTCTATCCACTAAGCCTGGGACAGAGAGGGCACACTGGGATTTATCATCAAAGTCATACTTTCAGATAAATGCTGAGCTTTTTCAAAGTGATCTTGAGAATAGACACTTAGATGCTAACTGATAGCATTTTTTTCTGTTGCTATAACTTATGTGGCTTATAAAATAGAGGGAAATAATGAATTATAATATTCAAAATTAGTAATTCTAATAAAATTTTAAATTGCATAATCATAGATAATTAGTAATGGAAAGGAACTTTCATTTGACACTATTTCTTATGCTAAATAAATAAATATAGGTCTGACTATTCACCCAACAGCTCAGATGTCTGGGACAGCAGACTCAGGTCTATACCCCAGTCAGAGAAGAGCCCTAGGCTGATGGCTCTTAGTGGACTGATCTCAGCCTGATTTTAGTAAACAGCATGGTACGGCTCTGCTTACGGAGATGTCCCCAGAGGTGTCACATTTCTGATTTCTCCCTACAGTCCTGCTTCCCTTAAAAGGTAAAAAAATGGTCTGTACTGTAATCTTACCCCAACAGTGGTTAAAGAATTTGTAAACTTCTTTGATAAAGAGGCTACTTCTTTACACATTGCTGTAGTCAATCTGAAATAAGAAAAAGGAAGTTTGGGGTTTTTAACATAGTAAAAGATGATTGTTGAGATGGATGCAGTATTTCATCTAAAAGGAGAGCACACAGTTTGAAGCTGCTCTACAGAAATGGGTAGTTTTCCTCCACCATCTTTCATGATTCACAGCTACAGTTTAATCAAATTGTTTTTCTCTGCATGTTTACTGAAAGAATAAGCATCTACTTAATTTGTCCTCTTCATAGAATCAAAACTGGTGTGTAGGGAAACATCAAACTTGAACGTCATATCTGTAGAGGTATGGGCCTCGTGGCTTTCCTCCAGCTTTTGGGTCATTTAAAAATAAGGAATACACACTAAGACAGACCGATAGTCTGTATAGATGGACAAAGCTATGACCATGTTAAGGAACCTCTGGAAGACACAGACACAGATGCACACACAGACACAGACACACACATGTATACACAGACACAACACACACACAGACACATACAGACCTATACAGACACACACACACACACACACACACACACACAGACAGAAAGACACACATATATAGACACGGACACACACAGGCACACACACACACAGAGACACAGATGGAAAGACACACATATATAGACACAGACACACACAGGCACACACACACACAGACACGACACACACACACAGACACAGACCTATACAGACATACACAGACATACACACAGACACAAACACAGACACACACAGACACACACACACATAGACACAGACACACATACAGACACACAGGCACAGACACAGACACACACACACAGACACAACACACACACACACACTTCTTTTGGGCACTGAGGATCAAACCAAGGGTCTCATGCATGCTAGGCCAGCACTCTATCCATTTCTTTTTGAGGCGGGCTGTCACAGTGCGGCCCAGGCTGAGCTGCCTTGAAGCACCGGAGATCTCCTGCCTCCGCCAGCTGAGAGCTGGGATTACCGGCATGCCCTGCCACATCCAGTTTCTCGTTATATTTTGCTTATGTTTTTACTTTGTGCCTCAAAATAAAGATCCTATAGAATACGTTTTCAGACACTGAAATACCACATTTATTTTGTCATTGTACTTCTAAGCCTTTAAGAAAATAAAGCAAGAGAGAAAAAAGTTCAGAATAATGTTTATCCTAACACTATGAATGAAGAAAAAACTGAAAACAATCTAATTACTGAACAATGTGGATTCTGCCTGTTCTTCTAGCAATTAGTGCACACAACTTTCATAAATAGTAATTAAAATGCTATTAGATCAGCTAGAGAGATGGCTCAGTGTTTAAAAGCACTGGCTTCTCTTACAGATGACCTGGGTTCAGTTCCCAGCACCCACACGGCAGCTAACAACCATCTGAAATTCTAGTTCAATGGGACCTGATGCCCTCTTCTGCAGGCATTACATGACACGGGTGCACTTACATATATGCAGGCAAAACATTGATACGCATAAAATAATAAGTAAAAACATTTAAAAATTCTATTAGAAAAACCCTAACTCCAGATAAAGAATCTTTTATTTTGAGGATATACTAAAGTCAATTAAAGTCTGTTGATAGAGAGGGACCCTATCTATTCTATATTTTCAGAGTTTTCTTTGTATATGTGTGGATGTGGGCATACATGCTTGTGTGTGCATACACAATGTGTATGGGTGTGTGGGTGCATGTGTGTGTGTGGCGGGGGGGAGAGAGAGAGACAGAGAGAGAGAGACAGAGACACTGGGGAATGAACCTAAGGCTTCTCATCTACTAGCTGAACGTTTTACATTGAACTACACCCAGCCCTATGTATTCAGGTTTGATGAGCTCTCTGGAGTCATCGCATCCTGTATCTGAAACTCATCTGTAGAAAGTGTCATGGGTAAGGCCAGAAGATAGCTGAGAGGCATGCTGTATGCACTTGGCTGGCAGCAGAAGGACACTCACTGGACAGACCAGTTGGGGTTGGTGGGGCTTGGTGAGGTTGAGACCATCTGCACTGAGATCAGAAGGAGCTACAAAGCGCAGCTCCGGTATTGGGGAATTATGAACCCCAATCCTCCTCTCACAGAGACAAAACAGTGCCTAGATACTGTGCTCAGGATTTCAGGTGTTTCCTGTTTTGGTCTGCTTTCCCTCCATCTGCTGAAAAAGGCATGTGGGGGCTAGAGAGATGGCCTAGCGGTTAAGAGCACCGACCGCTCTTGCAGAGGACCCGGGTTCGATCCCCAGCACCCACATGGTGGCTGAGAACCGTCTGAAACTCCAATTCCAGGAGAACTCCAGCTCCAGGGGAATCCGACACCCACTTCTGACCTCTGCGGCATTGCACGACACGGGTGCACAGACTTGCATGCAGACAGTACATTCGTACACATACAGAAATAAATAAAAATTAATAAAAAAAATTATAAAAAAAAAGAAAAAGGCATGTGATCTTCTAGAGTTATTATGGGGGACAATTCCATCTTAAAAAGGCATGTGATCTTCTAGAGTTATTATGGGGACAATTCCATCTTATATCTTTCTACAATTATTATAGGAGGAACAATTCCATTCTTATTTGGCTTCTATGCCTCTAGAAAAAACAATCTAGACTAAATGACAGTTTTACAAGCAAAGTGCCACCACACAAAGATACCACTCTTGCCTTTCTGGAAGCCACTTTAATTAAAATTTTGCTCCCTAATTTGCCCTGTTGAATGTAGTAAAATCAGCAGCTGGCAAAGTGAATGTGAAAACAGAGATGTGCGTGTGTGTATTTGTGTATGTGTGCCCCAATGTATTTTCTGGGGTTTCCTACTTTGATTTCTTTGTCTTAATAATGAGAGGGTATTTGGACATGTGATAATTTCCATATCATAATATATAATCAAGTACATAGAGTTACTGATTTATTTTTGGCTCCATAGCAATTATTTTCAAGAGGGTTCCATATGAACTGTTTCCATGTATATGTGTATACAGACCTACTTATGTATACACATATTTTTATAACACTAAATAAATTAATAATAACAGCAACTGTTTCTTGATGAACATAAAGCAAAACACATAAGTGCACAAATACAGTCCATAGTAAACTGGCTGGCGTTAGTGGCTAGGACGACACTGAGGGCAGAATAAGTGGCAGTGGTACAAGTCCCTGGCAGGATGGACTGTGCTTGCCCATTTTCTTGAAGCTAGCTGAGAGGGTATATTAGGGTTTACTCTCTCTATTGCTGTGGTGTGTTGAAAGCATAATTACCCTAAAAGTTCAGTACTTCTGAGACTTTGCTCTATTAAAATAAACACTTTCATAGCTCTGAATGATTTAGTGTGTCTTCTCTTCAATCTCCTCATAAATAATTCTGAGGATTTTAATTAATTATTCTTCTTGCTGTATAATGCATTTCTTAAGGGAGCCCTTGTTTCTTAAGATGACCCTAGAATAATGGAAATAGTTGATGAAGTCTAAATCTGTAGTGGCTTAGGGTGTATGTGTGTGCACTTCAATGATACATCCACAGGCAGGCACATGTAACACACACAGACACATCAAATAAAAATAAAAGTGGTATTTACTTTATCAGGACTTTTGCTTGGTCCTGAGCTGGCTTTTCCTCTTCTTGTCCATGAAGAATTAATTCTGCAACTTTATGAAGCTGTTCAATACAGCGGGCAGTTACTTCAGCCAGACTTTCAATAGATAACATGTATACCTCCTGCAATGAATACATCCAAGAAAGTTATTCTCTGAGCAGCTGATTTTCAAAAGAATCCCTGTGACATTAAAGAAAAAGACATAGTAGTAAGCACACATTTTCCTGATGAGCTACACTCTGGACCCTAGATGACATCATTCTTTTTTTTTAATTTTTATTTATTTATGTGTATGAATGTACTGTCGCATGCAGGTTTGTGCACCTGTGTCGTGCAATGCCATGGAGGTCAGAAGAGGGTGTTGGATTCCTCTGGAACTGGAGTTAAAGATGGTTCTCAGCCACCATGTGGGTGCTAGGGATCGAACCTGGGTCCTCTGCAAGAGCAGTCGGTGCTCTTAACTGCTAGGCCATGTCTCCAGTCCCCATAATTCTTAAAATAGTATACATAAAAAAATAATATACATAATCTATTGTGATGACTATCCTGATTATCAATTTAACACAGCCAGAATGAAGGAACCTCAACTGAGGAAGTTCCTCCATCAGACTAGCCCGTGGCCATGTTGGTGCAGCATTTTTTTGGTTTCTAAGTGAAGTAGGAGGGCCCAGCCCGCTGTGGGCAGTGCCATCCCTGGGCAGCTGGGTCTGGGCTGTATAAGAAAGGAAACTGAACACGAACCCAGAAGTCAGTCAGGAAGTATCATTCCTCCACAGTTTCAGTTCCTGCATCCAGGTTCCTTCCTACCTTGGGTTCTTGCCTTGGCTTCCCCCAATGGATTCCAAGTTGTCAGATGCATAAACCCTCTCCTCCCCACGTTGCTTTTGGTCATGATGTTTATCACAGCAATACAAAAGCAAAGTAGGACAATAATATATAAATATAATATTACATGTGATGTGAAGAGCCGGGGTGGGGCAGCTTAGACAGTAGAGTACTTCTGTCCAAGTGTGAGGTCCTCAGCTTGGACCCTTGGCACCCATGTAAAAGCTGGGTGTGGTGGTGCATGCCTTTAATCCCAGCACTGAGGGAAGGAGACGGGTGGATCCCTGGAGCCCCCGGGCCAGCAATATGTGTGTGTGTGTGTGTGTGTGTGTGTGTGTGTGTGTGCTTCCTTAAATGGAGGTGCTGCCAGGCCCCCAGAGATATGACAAACCTATTCACACTTGGTTCTCAGTAGTCGGAGTGATGCCAGGCACACAATAGGCAGGTGATGGACAAGATGTGTGCAGAGAGGATGAATGACTCTATCTTAATGGGCATTTTTTTTCAGAGCAATCTAAACTTACTTTGTTTTAAAATTAAAATTTAACATAAGATGCAGTAATTGCAAATGACTTTTTGAACATAGGGAGGACATAAACTACACAAATAAAAATTTATTAAATTGCAGAAAAGAAGCCACAACAATGAAAATTTTTAGGGAAAGAAAAAGCTTCAACGACCTCATTAGTTATGGAACATAAAGACACTTTATAATAATAAATGTGCTTATGAGATGGAGATTTACTCTAAAGATTAATCAATTACATTTCTAAAGATCTTTCTAGCTTTAAATTATAATTATAAAGTTATGGAGAAACACTACAAAATCTTGAAATAAAGAAATTGTAGTGTCTATTACATTCCAATTAGTGCTTCTAGAATGCAGGACACAGACAAATGAAATGGAACCTCTCCTCATTTTAAATCAGTTAATAAATTTACTGTAAGATGATTGGTTACCTGTTTGCCAGACAATCTAGAATGACTTTACCTCCACAGTCTTCACTCCCTTGTCTCCCGTTCCGACTTCCGTTTCTTCAGTTTTCTCTTCCTTTCCTTCCTTCCTTGTCTCCTCCTCCGACTCTTTGGCCACATCTACTGCCACCACGCTTTGATCCTCTTCCACCCAGTCATGAGCTTTCTTCATGGCCTGTAATGGCCCCAATCAAACAATGCATTTACCACATGAGCAAAAAACCAAGTCACGTCAACCTGGCATCAGAATTCAATTTAAGCTGTTCTGCACCATCGGGGTAGATCTGTACATGTTTAATATGTGCTAGTGACATTTCTTAAGCTCCTTAGAAGACAGCCTTGTTGTTGGTAAAATATATACACTAGAAAAAGGGATGGGACAGAAAGTAGATATAAAATATCTTGGGGCCTGAGGACGTTTTAAAAGGTATTTAAAAATGATACTATGATGAGAATAAAAATGACAGATACACTGTAAAAATCTATAGTATAGTTTTCATGTTTCATTACCAACTGTAAAAGAGAAACTATTTTTTTCCAGAATAGACTAGAAATTTAGTGAGGGCCATGGCTAAAGAGAATTTCCTCATCATGTGATGGCTTCCTTAAAGCCTGTACTATCTCAGTAAAATAATATATGGCTCTGGGAAGAAGAAAGAGCAAGGACTCTGTCCCTTCTGATTCACGGTCGGCCTTCCAACCTCCAGAGAGAGAGAGGGGGCTTCTGGGAAGACTGGAGCATAAACACATGTAACCTCTAAAATCATGTGGTGGTTGAAGAAACTGTTCCTAATCAGATCTGTTGCTCCTGAAATTCAGAGAAAGGAAGACTTGTCCAGAGTCCATCAGATCTTTAGGCTGTTTGCTTAAGCAGAAGTTGTGAGTCAATGACAGGCTAAAATGACCTACCTTAATGCTTATGTATCAAAGTTTAACATGTCAGAGTGTTGAGTGGCAGTTTAAGAGCCAGCAGATTTGGGGAGAGACACCCTAACAAAACTGTCTTTGATGTGTCCTCTTTTATAAACAAAGGATGCCCCTGACCATGTAAGTACGCTGGTGCAAACATGCAGTCCCTCAGGCACCCCCAAGCCGTGGCAGGTGCTGCAGGGAGATGGATGAGGCAATTTCCCACTGGTTCATGTCACTGACCTGGCAGATTGGTGACCCTTAACGGGGACAAAGAAATTACTCCTCTCGCCACCTTTCTGCCCTTCCTTCACCTACTTTGATAAGTGAGTGCCTACGTAAAGCACTGCTCGCTAAGGAAAGAGAGACAATGACAGGAGAGAGAACATAGCGAAGCTCTGAGTAATTCGTGATTGGTGGGTGTTCTCCGAAACCCCACGGCGAGACCTTGTATTAACTTGCAAAATGTATGTACCCAGAACACTGAAACTGGACTGAGACATGCTGGGACAACAGCCCAGGTGTGTGGGGGGGTCTGTCTCTCTCTCTCTCTCTCTCTCCTCCCTCCCTCCCTTCCTTCCTTCCTTCCCTCCTTCTTTCCATAGCACCCAATACTCTACCCTGCCCTGCTGTCCCCTCTCATCATCTTGAATATAACCACTGCTGAGACAAAATATTCTATTTGACCATGAAAAGGTAACTGACTTTGTCAAGGTCACAAGGTAATTACCTGTAAAATTACAAAATGCAGGTCTCATGACAGCCTTGAGTGTTCTGCACCCTGAGTTTATTATGTTGCTCCTCCAATCCTAATTACTGACCTCAGACTCCCCTCCCAGAACTGTGCCACAGGGGCTTGGGGATGTTTTCCATTTCATGTGGGTCTCTGGAATCTTATAATTGAGATTCTACCTCCCCAGCCCCTTTTAAAAACCAAAGACACACAGTCAGTCATTTCTGACCTTATTGAGTTTGTCAGGCGTGGCGGCGACATGTAATTCAAAGAGAAGCTCTGTAAGCATTCTAGCAAATTCTTCTCCCTTTTCTTCTGAGCCTAGAAACAAAACATGACAGAAGTAAGACATGTGATTTATTTTTCATCCTTCCGAATGTGGCAGCTCCCCTGACTCTGCAGGCTGCACTCAGGATAGACTAAGGGGAGGCCGTGGCAGTGTGCCAGGGCTGCCTCAGAACACGGATGTCAGGTTTTCCGTTGGTGAGCACAGCGGGAAGGCAGCAGGCTGCCTGGAGAGGACTGCCAAGGCCTAGCTGGAGGCGGCTGGCACTGGGCACCTCCAGGCAACAAGGGGCATGGACATACCTGGTGTGACTTGGGACTGCAGGTATCCATAGAGACCTGCTGAAAGAATGACTGAACAAATGAAGGACCTTAGCCAGGCCTCTGAGCCTAGGCCCACACTGCATTCTGACTGTGTGCTGATGCTTGCTTTCTGTTGCCACTCTGGATGCTCAGGGCGCCCTGCTGAGGGAGGGCTGCAGTGCCCAGTGAGCAGAATCCTCAGTGGGCGTGTGCTTTGATATAATCCTATCTCTCTAGACAGGCTTCCCAAGGTTTCCTAGGATACCTGTGTGGTCCTAAAATACATGTTTTAAAAATAGGGTCTCACTAGGTATCTCTTGGTGGCCTGGAACTCACTATGTAGACCAGGCTAGCTTCAAATTCATATCTGCATGCTTCTATCTCCCAAATTCTGAGATTATAATAGTTCTTAATGATCTATTTTCTCAAACTAGA
The DNA here is from genome assembly GCA_009823505.1 of Rhizomys pruinosus. Taxonomy (NCBI): domain Eukaryota; kingdom Metazoa; phylum Chordata; class Mammalia; order Rodentia; family Spalacidae; genus Rhizomys; species Rhizomys pruinosus. The sequence goes on along the minus strand of VZQC01013287.1, from coordinate 694,606 downwards.
AGTTACGTAAGGACAGAGGAAAGTTTAACTTAGTCCTAACACAATACTGGAACAGAACACAGGTGCCAAAGAAAATATTTGAATTGATAATCTATTAATATACAATATATGGGGCTGGAGAGATGGCTCAGTAGTTAAGAGCGCCAAGTGCTCTTGCAGAGGACCCAGGTTAGATTCCCAGCACCCACAGGGCAGCTAATAACCGTCTTTAAGCCAGGCGTGGTGGCACATGCCTTTAATCCTAGCACTTGGGAGGCAGAGGCAGGCGGAGCTCTGAGTTCAAGGCCAGCCTAGTCTACAGAGTGAGTTCCAGGCCAGCTGGGGCTATGGGGCTATGGGGAGACCCTGTCTGAAAAAGGCAAAAAAAATTATATATATACACAATATATATATATATATATACACAATATATAAGAATGCAACAATTACATATCTCATATGTAGTATATTAATATATGATACAGTTAATGATACAACAATTATATATGTTATATCTAGTATATCAATATACCATAAGATAAAAATAAATTAATATCACTGATAGGCAACAGAGATCTTTAAAAGCAACCCTCTATCTCTATCTCTCATTTGTTTTTTGTTATTTATTTTTATTTTTTTTTATTTTTAAGGGATTCTACAATGACACAGTTGTTTGCAGATAACATTGATGTTACTCAGTATGTCATACAATTAGGTAAGGTGCATTTTGCAAGTATCTATGTCCAAATTTTGAACAACCCAAGGTTCCCATAGTCCAGTTGGAGAAGCTTGTATGCACAGGCATGTTGATCAGTTAGGAGTCCAGACTATATTCCTGTAGTCTCATGATTCACCCCTATCTCTCTGCAGCCCTTACAATCTACCACGCCTCCTCTTCCGCAGTTTGTTCCCTGGGCTTTGGGAAAGGGGCACAAGTGGGTGAGAAGAAAACAGTCTAATTTCTTTGGAGTTGTCATTTTGGACTCCAGTCTGTTCAGGTTGTTTCCCTTCATGGATTGACAGCTTTCCCAGTGATACCCTTTTTAGTCATACTAACAAAGCACAAGCTATTGGATGTACAGGCATTTAAGCAGTACCACTTATTATGTCAAGCTAAGCTGTGAGCATAGACACAGATGCTTGGATGGTATGCTAATCCGCAAACTGTGGTTTCTCTATAAAGGGTGACAAGTTCTTATTGTGGCTTATAACATCTCCTAACCACTAGAGGACATAAGCTTGTGGCATCNGGACCCAGGTTAGATTCCCAGCACCCACAGGGCAGCTAATAACCGTCTTTAAGCCAGGCCGTGTGGTGACATGCCTTTAATCCTAGCACTTGGAGGCAGAGGCAGGCGGAGCTCTGAGTTCAAGGCCAGCCTAGTTACAGAGTGAGTTCGGCCAGCTGGGGCTTATGGGCTATGGGAGACCCTGTCTGAAAAAGGCAAAAAAAATTATATATATACACAATATATTTATAATATATACACCAATATATAAGAATGCAACAATTACATATCTCATATGTAGTATATTAATATATGATACAGTTAATGATACAAACAATTATATATGTTATATCTAGTATATCAATATACCATAGATAAAATAAATTAATATCACCAATCATATTTTGAAAACAATATTTATATTCTATAGCCTTTTCAACCTTTTAACCATTTTTTTTTTATTTATTTGTATTTTTATTTTAATTTTTTTTTTTTTTAAGTTTTCTAATACACAGTTGTTTGCAGATAACATTGATGTTACTCAGTATGTCATACAATTAGGTAAGGTGCATTTTGCAAGTATCTATGTCCAAATTTTGAACAACCCAAAGTTCCATAGTCCAAGTTGGAGAAGCTTGTATGCACAGCATGTTGATCAGTTAGGAGTCCAGAACTATATTCCTGTAGTCTCAAGATTCACCCCTATCTCTACTGCAGCCCTTACAATCACCACGCCTCCTCCTTCCGCAGTTTGTTCCCTGGGCTTTTGAGAAAGGGGCACAATGGGTGAAGAAAAAACAGCTAATTTCTTGGAGTTTTCATTTTGGACTTAGTCTGTTCAGGTTGTTTCCCTTCATGGGTGTGACAGCTTTTCCAGTGATACGCCTTTTTAGTCATCTAACAAAGCACAAGCTATTCGGCCTCTATATTTTTCTGAATTATACAACATCACATTATACACTTTCTTTTACTTTAGGACAATTTAAAGGAACTAACTAATTTTCTCCCAAATAGTAGCATACAGTCAATGAGAAAATAGTTTGGGGTAAATTAATTGAAAGCTTATGCCTTGCCTCCTATAGGTATGTATGATACAACTTTAGCATTCATGGTCAAACATATAAAAACCTAAAAAAAAAAAAAAAAAAAGAGGATGTGGGAGGTGGGATAGTATCCTTTGTGGGATATAAATGAATGGAAGAACTCTGTGTTCCAATCTATTGATAAATTTTCAATTTTTCGATCTTGAAACTAACAATGGGAGGAGAATTTATGTTCCCACAGGTAAAAATCACCAATCTAAATGCCGAAAACATACAACTTATGGTTATGCAGGATGGACTGGGAAATGCCAGCAGAGAGGTTGACCCATTTGAACATTAGAAAGAGGAACCTCAGACTGCCTGAGTCACAGACACTGAGCATTTCTCTGAATAATACTTGGGGTTAACTGTTTATAATGGGCCCTAATGAAGTTTACCTTCCAGATACTGAGAAACCTTCCTACCTCTCCCCTTTATAGGAAAAAGAAAAACATGATGGTAATGAAACCACTCCCTAACTGTAAATTAGAGCCAATTGTTACAGTGGTAATTTTCTATCTCTCATTTGTATCTTCAATATAATGCCATTTTTATAGTTTCCAGTATGCACTAAAGTACTATTCCATAATGGGTTTATTACCCTCTTTAGGGGCCATGTAAAAGCATCTGGGTTGATCGCATGCTCTCAAAACCCTCTGTTAAGGAGATACCTAGGATTATGCTAGTGGGCACAGACAGTAAGTACCCATAGGGAAGACTGAGCTGTGTGAGAAATCTTGTACCTAATATTTGCCTAGATATGCGTTTCCAACTTTGTAGATAAAACGGTTAATGGGCAGTTCATAAAGATAGCCAGGGTAGCTAATTTGTCTGTTCAAAATGTTTGGCTTTTGTCAGGTTTTTATGATCTACGATTCCTATCTTCTCATGAGGGAGACAGGCCAATAAACCAGATAAGCAAAACCATTTATGCCAAGTGGTGAGTTTTATGGAGAACGTAAACCAAGGGAGAGGAATAGGAGTGGCTGGAGCTCAGGCATTTAAAATAGAAGGTGCTGTGGTCGACGTGCTTGTAGCTCCTTAAATTCATCTGTTGAAACCTAATCGCCAAGGTGACGGTATTAGGAGCTGGGCTTTGGGAGACATAATTAGGTCTTAAGCATGGTGCCTCATGGGTGAGTGCCCCTTTACAGACTCCCCAGAGAGCTGGCTGGACACTTCTCCCAAGTGAGGGCTTTGCCTATGATCTGGAGATGGGCCCTCACTAGACTCTAGATCTGCGAGTTCTTTGACCTTGGATATCCCAGTCTCCTGAACTGGAAGGAATAAGTTCCTGTTTGTAAGGAACACACGTGCTCTGCTCTGTGGGGTTTGTTAGGGCGGCCTGAACAGGTCAGGATAGGAAGGTAGCTGAGATGGTGTCATTCGTGTAATGACTTGAGGACAGCTTAGAGCCACAGATGTCAGGGGGAGGGACTTCCAGAAGCCTGGCAGTGACATTTGCTGTCACTGTCCTGTGGGGACGCAGCAGGGAGGCCAGTGTGTCTGTACCAGAGTCAGGGAAGGGTGTGCACTGGGGTAGACTGAGACCATTGCCTTTGCTCATGGTGAAGCCACAATGCGGAAACATTTTAGTCCAGGGAGATAAGTGCTCTGACCGAGGGGCCTTCTCATATAAACACAGTCTTCCAAAGAGTGTGAAGGCTTCCTGCAAAGTGGGGGCTGAAGAAGATTTGAGAATGAGAATCCATTAGCCACACAAAGGAAGAAACTCGGGGGGGAGAAAGAGAGAGGGAGAGAAGAGGGAGAGAGGGAGAGAGAAGAGGAGCAGGGAGAGGGAGAGAGAGGGAGAGAGAGGGAGGAGAGACAGAGAGTGAGAGACGAGGGAGAGAGAGGGAGATGAGAGGGAGAGAGAGGAGAGAGGGGAGAGAGGAGAGAGAGAGGGAGAGAAGAGGAAGAGAGCAGGGAGAGAGGCGAGGAGAGAGAGGGAGAGAGAGAACACGAACTAAAAGCACATTATCAAGGTCGGAGCTCTTGGCTGACATTAGCCTGAATTCTACCCCAGCCCCACTATTCGGCCTCTGTGGCCGAAAACCAGTCACAAGGCTTCTTCAGCTTCCATTCCCCATCTGTAAACTGAGGATAATAAAGCTCACCCTCTGACCTTTTTAATTTAATTTTTTTTTTGAAGGTGCCAGGGATCAAACCCCAGGGCCTTACTCATGTTAAGCAAGCCTCTATCACTGAGCTACACCCCACCAACTCTGTCCTCTCTTTAGTGATTATAAGAACCAAATACAACAGGTAGTACTGTTCTATAAAAAAATGTAAAATTTTATATGGTGGGTAGATATCGGCGACTCGGTACACAGTTCAATACGATAGATGCGGCAGATGACTGTGGACGTATGTGTGTGCCGGGGACGCGCTGCCGTGCCCGTGAATGCCACGAGTTCAACTTCGAGCGACTGTCGAGCGAGTGGCATTGAGGGGAGAATGGTACGACACAAATAGGAAGATTAGATCGTGGGTGAATCCCATAATGAGCAAGTAGGCTCCAGCTTTTAAATATGCATTAATCCTACAATACATATACCAGTAATTTTCAGCAAATATTTTAGGGGAAAATCACTAGAACTAGATAAAAACAGATGATAATAAATGTTGTAATAAAGACTGTCTATTACTGAAACTCTTGGTCTGTACACGCAGCCAAGAAGATCTTCCCTAAGCAAATAAAAATGGAAAATGGCCATTAAAAAAATCTCCTCACAGCATCATAAACCAAATTAGAGAGAATGGTGGTATAAGATTACGCTGTGTGGGAAAAGCAGGCATGCAAAGCTTGAGCTAACATTATTCAGTGCTCAGGAGCCTGCTATTAAATTTATCTCAAAGATGACAGTTTATTATACTTTCTGAGACTACCAAATAAATTATTTAGTTGTCAGACTCTTTTAGGAATAAAAATTTACTTACAAGAAAAAAAAAAAGTCTTGGTGAAATGCTCTAGCTCCCCCCGAATTCTGGTCTTGGATCGTCTTCTGTTCGCTCCTCCCTCTGTAAGATTCCTTTCTGTGGCTTTTGGGGAACCCGTCAGTTTTCCTGGAGCTGGGACACTCCATCATAGTTGGAGTGATTTAATGACAATACCCTGTTCTTCTCAGTGCCTCATTAAGTGTCTGAATGACGTTTATTAAATTAAGCTAATTAAAGTTAAATGTTTTGATAATCTAGAGAGGCCCTTTGGGAAAATGGATATATTATAGGAGATAATAGAGTTTTGTCATATAAAGAGAGACAAGTTTACTATTTCTTGGCCTGTCTACAATTCTCACAGGCAGGCACATATGCTCTGTGGATGCCACTGCTTTTGGCACTCCTCAAAGACATGAGATACAGCTTTTTTACTTTTTAGCCTTCCAATGTGGACTGAGGACTGCTGAGATACCCAGCTTGTGAACTAAGCAGATAATGGGAATTCAGCCTCCTCAGAATATGGACTGCCATTGTTGGATTACCTCGGTATCATGGAGGCCAATGCAGGGAGATCAAGACAGGACACGTGCTTACTGGACTTCATTTGGGGACACAATATTTAAAGCAGAAGCATGTCAGTAAGGGTTTCCTTCTACATAAGGTTTTTTTGTAATGTAATGTCTTAATCATAATCTACCATCAAATATTTTAAGAATATCTTTAATGTTTAGATAGTATATTAACAGCATGCAATAATTACATCATAGGTTCTCAAGCAGAGGCAGTCTATTGCAAGGTCCTTCTCTGCTGCCAGTTATCATAGGCTGTTTAAAGTTAGAAAACTGAGTAGAAACACTGAACATTGTAGAAATGCACTTTGCTAATACTTGAGTTGTTGTAGTATTAGACTATCCATTTGGTTACAGAAAATCCTTAACTGTAATTGATGGTTGTTGCTGTAATAGTATATTGCCTGTATTTCTACATCTAGTAATGGGCTTTATGTGCTAGATTTCAATATCCTTGATCCTGGGTAAGTGCACAGTCTTTTATAAAAAGAAACATGATGGGTCGGGCATGGTGGCGCATGCCTTTAATCCTAGCACTTGGGAGGCAGAGGCAGGCGGGATCTTGTGAGTTCAAGGCCAACCTGGTCTACAGAGTGAGTTCCAGGACAGCTGGGTCTACAGGGAGACCCTGTCTCGAAAAGACCAAAAAATAAATAAATAAATAAACAAACAAATAAATAAATAAATAAAAAGAAACATGGTTTATTTGCACAAAACTGATCCGATTTGAGAGATCGTTAATGCCCTTGAAGTGGTTAAAGTGGGTGTGAAACAAATGGTGAGAATTTGAACTGTTCCCTTATTATAGTATTGAAATTAAGCCTACTTAATCTATCAAATCATGTTCATGACCTCATTTTATGTACTTGTATCTATCAATAAACATTGTGAAAAAATATTGTAAAATAACAAATTTAATCAATAAAAAGATTTAAAAAATATATTTTCTTTATTATGTTTATTTTATGTGCATGAGTGTGTTGCCTGCATGTAGGAAGGTGCACCTGTGTCATGCAATGCCCACAGAGGTCAGAAGAGGACATCAGAGCCCCTGGAACTGGAGTTATAAACGGTTGTTAGTCACCATGTGGGTGCTGAGAATCAAACCCATTTCCTTTGCAAGAGCAGCCAGTGCTCTTAACCACTGAACCATCTCTCCAGCCCCAAGTCTACTATTTCTGTTTTTAGTTTCCTTATTTTTGTTTTATGTGTATAAGTGTATTACCTGCATGTATGTAAGGGCCCCCATGTCATGCAGTACCCACGGAGGACAGAAGAGGGCAGTGGATCCCTCGAAACTGGAGTTATGGATGGTTGTGAGCCACTGTGTGAGTGCTGAGATTCGAATCCGGGTCTTCTGCATCACAGCTAACGCTCTCTCTTCAGCCTCCTCCCTTCTTATTTTAAACTTTACTTTTTCTTAGGCAGGTTGTTCAGGATTTTGATTTGTGTGTGTGACATCCCCAAACCCTCATCTTACTGAATGAAGCTTTGTATTAAAATAGGAACGCATCACCTGTCCCAACATTTTCTATTTAACAGTACAGAACCAAATTTATTTTCTTTTTTTGGTCTTTTTGAGACAGGATCTCCCTGTGGCCCAGCTGTCCTGGAACTCTGTTGACTAGGCTGGCCTTGAACTCACAAAGATCCACCTGCCTTTGCCTCCCAAGTGCTAGGATTAAAGGCATGCACCAGGCCCGGCTCCCAAGTTTCTTTTCTAAGGAGCGGTGCCAATGAGTGGTCAGTACTATTTTAACAGCAGTATCTCTGATATTTGTCTGAAACTTGGGGCAATTTGGAGACACGTGTGTGTGTGTGTGTGTGTGTGTGTGTGTGTGTGTGTGTTAGCATTCATGTAGGCATGGGTGCACCTGTGGGTTGTGGACAGATACAGCACATGTGTGGAGACCAGGGAACAACCTTGCTTCATCCTCAGTGGCCTTTCACACTTTGTTTGAGACAGGGTCCCTCAGTGTCCTGAAACTTCCCCAAGTAGGCCAGCCCATGAGCCTGTCTCTCTCCCATCTCTCCACCCCTGAAATTACAGGTGTGCCACTGCTCGTGGCTTTTCACATAGGTTCTTGGGATTTGAACTCAGGTCCTCACACTTGGGAGGCAAGCACTTTACCCAGACCCTGGGATCCTTTTTAAATATCTTCTGACTGACAGACATATCCAGTAGGTAGGACCAAGGTCTAGCTCAGGCATCTTTAAGCTTGAAGAAGAGGTCAATTGCTTGGGCATGACAGTCCTGGAAAGGGTCATCTATTAGCTTATCTTGGGTTCGCAGTGTGAGCTGCATCACCTCTGACATTGTAGTTTCTTCATTAGAAAAAGGACAAAGTTGTCATTGGTGACTTCTGTAGAAACATACAAATGCTCAAAAACATTATTCCCAACTGTCTCTTTGCTACCGGCCCCTTATATATTTTAATATAACTAAATTTTTATTTTGATGCAATGAGTGTAGATAGATCTCATTAAAATAAAGGAAGTCAGGATGCGGGGGTAAAGGACAGGGAAACAGTGATTAAATGAGAGCTGATGAATGTGCAGAGTAATTTTCTCTGAGCATCAAGGCTAAAAGCATGAGAGCTCTTGTTTTTGAGCCTTGACTAAAGGTCTATGCACGCCTGGAGTTAAAATGCTTCCTTGGCTTGATGGTATGAATGCAACATTATCACTACATTACATGGTATTGTTTCTTTGATGATAAGCACAATAATAAAGAAAAGCTGCGGTTTATTCTGCCTTTCCCACTTTTCTAGCTTATTCCAGCAATTCTCTATGCCAGGCACTGTAATGTGTATTTTTATTATGGTGTTTAATCTGATCCTTACAATAGCCCCTGGGAATATGCAACAGTGTCTCCAAGATACTGTGAAAATTCAAGTCTCAGAAATATCTTATAGCTCATTCAAGAAAGTGGTAAAAGGTTTCCAGTGGGCCTTCCTGGGGGTCCTAAGAGCAGCCAACCTTGTGTCTATGGCTGCTGTGCCCTTTAGTACAGACTCCGTGAAATACCAGTGCTGCAGGGCCTGTTACCCGCTCTTGTAAGAAGTCACCCCGCATGTACTGGCCTCTGCTCCACTCTCAAATGGTTGACCCCATGTCATCACTGAGCATATCCAGCTTTGAGACTATCTTTTCCCCTATTAAAGCAGTTTGTTTCTCATAAAAACAGGCTCTGGCCTCCTTGGGGTTCAGATCACTATTAGGGGAGACAATTGGGAAGTGTGTACCTGGGTCACTCCAGGGACCATCATCCAAAACTGTCCACCCTGGGGCACTGGGAAAAAATGGCGTAACTCTGGTCAGAATCTTTTGTGGTGCTGGGGGTGAAATGAGGTCACACACGCTGGGCAAACACTGACCACAAGGCCTTCTAATCCAGAACTGTACTGTTCAGGTGGTGTGGGGGACACACAAACACTGACCACAAGGTCTCCAGCCTCCTAACCCAGAACTGTACTGTTCAGGTGGTATGGGGGACAAACACTGACCACAAGGTCTCCAGCCTCCTACCCCAGAACTGTACTCTTCAGGTGGTATGGGGGACACACAAACACTGACCACAAGGTCTCCAGCCTCCTAACCCAGAACTGTACTGTTCAGGTGGTGTGGGGGACACACAAACACTGACCACAAGGTCTCCAGCCTCCTACCCCAGAACTGTACTGTTCAGGTAGTGCAGGGGACACACAAATACATCCTCTGTCTCTGTCTCTGTCTCTCTTTCACACACACACATACATACGCATACACAATTAATTAAAAGGAATGATAAAATTACGCAAAGAAATCCATTGCCAGACTTTCCCACCACAGCCATTACCCTCATTAGACGACTTGCACATGCAGACACAGTTAGAAAGTGCTACATGAACTGTGGTCATTTAGATTCAGCACCTTGTACTCTCTTCATCTGACTTTTTGCATTTATTGTGTACTGGCGATGTGCCAGGACTGTGCTGGGCACTCCAAAGTATAGAGTTCCTGCTCAGTGAAAGAGAGTGTTCTAGATCTTCGTGACCAGCTCCTGAGACCTCCTGAGACCACTGTAATGCAGTTACACCAGCATTCTGGAAGTGGGGACGGGGGGCGCTTGAACTAAATAACTCTGCCCTCTAGGCAGCGGTGGCCTAAGGACTCGAGCTGGCATAGCTGCTTATCTCCTTTTACCTTGTTCTTCTGGATTCTCCTCATTCTCAAATTCTTTGTCTGCAAAGATGTCTTTGATACAAATGAGGTCATTTTTTAAGAGTTCCAGTTTCTCGCCATCCAGCGATGCTAAAAATGACTGAACCTGAAAAAAAAAAAAAGAAGAAATAGGTTGGCATAATTGTCATTGTTTCTTCTCATGAGTGATGCTTACATGCAGCTGTCCCCAGTGTTCCCAAGACCTGGGTGAGCGGTGGTGTGGAACTGACCCAACACCAGCATGGCTCTACTGTCCAGTCACAGCATCAGCTCACCAGGCCTCAGTTGTCCCAGAAACTCTTTTGTCATTGTCATGTTGCTGCTATATCAAAATTCATTGAGCATTACTGTATTTTAAGTAAGCCATTTTGCTTAACCGTCAAAGTGACCTTATAAAATACAGGCAAATAGATATCTAGATGTCACATATACCCACAGAAATACTTATTAGACATGAATTAAACTGTATTTCAAAAAAAAATGTCCAAGATACACTTTCCTATCCTAATATTCAGGAAAGGAAAAAGTCTAAGGAAGGAGGACCCGTCAACCAGTGTCAGCCAAAATGGCTGTGAGAGAAGGTACAGCAGAGTCGCCAATGAGAGAGCAGTCTCTCATTGAGCAACTTGGCCAGGGGAGGAAGAGTGCCAGGAGAACTGCACAGAGAAGGGGATGCTTGGCCTGACATCACCCTGCTCACCAGCCCCAGAGCCCTTCTTTGACAGTATCCTCTCTGCACACTTCAAAATGCAGTACACAGGGTCAACCGTCCTCTGAAGATTAATTTGAATTTTGAAAATGGTCACAGGGCATGGAATATCAAATGAAAAGTAAAGTGTGATGGCAAAGTTGTAAGGTTTTTTTTTTTTTTTTCCCGCTCTGTGGGTCAAACTCTTGCTCTGGAGGAAGCTTCGGTGAAGGAACTCAGTCCTCTTTGGAACAGGTTTCAATAATTCATTATGGTAGTAGACACAAGGAAAGCAGAGAGCCAGGCAGGGTACCCATACTGACAGACTCCACTTTCTTGAATGTCTGTGCCCAAGTCTGTGGGAAGAAGCTTGGCAGGAAGTCAACACGAAACCCATTAGCTACAGAATTCAGCAGGTAGCAGCAAATGTACCCAGTTGTACGGCTTCTGGCCAGTCTTCCTGGCCTTGACCTTCTGAGAAACTTCATTTCATTTACACAGTCCTGTTTCTTCTCTGAGTTTACTCTGTTACAGTAGTGTGCACTGAATCTTATATTGAGTCACTACTCCTACATCACTCTCTGTTCCTCAATCCCCCCACTCCTTTCATTCTGCCTCTTTCCCTTCTTCTTCTTTTTTATTTTTTTTTTTTTTTTTTGTTGTGTGTTAAGTGTACGGCCCTTTTCTAGTAGCCCCAGTGTCCTATGGAACTCACTCTGTAGACCAAAGCTGGCTTGAACTCACAAAGATCTGCCTTCCTCTGCCTCCCAGGCTGGGATTTAAAAGGCTTGTGCCACCACGCCCGGCTAGCACTACTGAGTATTGTCTAGGTCATGGAAGGACAGGCAGAGTGACTTTATGCACATGATTAGTTTTTCATATTTATCACACATCACATGGCCAGGCCTGAGGCTGTCCTAGAGTCAAACTAGTCCAACAGTATTGATAATAATTCCTTTTCATTTACTATTTATCCACTTATTATTGTGTGTGTGTGTGCAAATGCGACACACACAAAAAAAAATGTGGAGGTCAGAGAACAACTTTGTGGAGCTGGTTCTCTCCTTCTACCTTTCCAGGGGGTTCAAACTCAGGTTGCCAGTCTTGTATGGCAAGTACTTTTAACTACCAAGCCATCTTGCTGAGCGCATTGTCACACACACACACACACACACACACACACACATATATATATATATATATATATGTAAAACAGTTTAATTGGCATTAACCTACACAGGGATAATGCTCATCATCCCAGAAACCATAAGTTCCTAAGCAGAAAGCCCAGTGCAGGGTATGAGATACCTCCCCCCAAGTTGTAGAGGCACCCCAAGACCCTCAGAGCAATACAGGCTATTGCTACTGCTCCTGGTTGCCTACCAGAACGTAATGGTAAGACCCTATTACTGAAGACACCATACACTTCACCTTGGTCACGGGACATAGAGAAATCAAGTTGGTACTGACCACGAAGCTTCCTCCCCGCTGGACAGCTTTCACAGTACCACAAGGTGCTGCTGCAGGAAGTGTCATCAACAGTACAATAATGACCAAGCAGCATGGCAAGACACGCCCATGGCTGCAGCCATGGTATAGATGTTATGGAGGCAACCGATTGCTTTTCCAATTGGATTTAAGGCCCACTGTGCAGGAGGAAACACATGCCTGCTACCACAAATCTGGTCAAGAATCCATAGATGGGGAACTTGGGAGGGCCCAGGGGTGAATCTAATCCTATTATTCTGCTAAATGGATATAGACTCAAACTGCCTCCCAACCTTATCTCTCTCTGCCTATAGATCAGTGTAGCTCTCAGACCTCATCAGAGAAGTGTCTTTGTGCAGTGGACAGTGGTTGATGCAGAAATTCACAACTGGTCAAAGTGCAGGGAATAAGTGTCTGCAGAGTGCTCAGCCACACACAGGACATCTATATCACAAACCTTGTCCCCAAGGCTCAGGGATGATCGTGCAAGAGGAGGGCAGAAAGATTTTAGGAGCCAGAGGCTGGGAAGGACTGGAGTGAAACGGTATCTTCTGGACATGAAAGGATTGCTCCACTCATGAACGCAGAGTAGTTGTGGCTGCCTGCAGAAGACCTGTGCAGGATCACAGCATGAAATGAGGAGGGCTCATGTCAACAGCTGAGAAGCTATTGACAGCTGATGACTTCTGGGAAAGACACAGTCTTCTTTAAGGATGTGGCCCCTGGTAGGTCGACCACACTCCAGTAGATGGCCCAACACCCATATGGTCGACACAAATTGGACTTGATGGGTCATTAAGAAAAAAAACGGGGGACTGGAGAGATGGCTTAGCGGTTAAGAGAGCCGACTGCTCTTGCAGAGGACTGGGGTTTGACCCCCAACACCCACATGGTGGCTGAGAACCGTCTTTAACTCCAGTTCCAGGGGAATCTGATACCCTCTTCTGACCTCCAAGGCATTGCACGACACGAGTGCACAAGCCTACATGCAGACAGTACATTCATACATATAAAAATAAATAAAATTTAAAAGAAAAAAAAGAGGACACAAAGATGCAAAGGGGTGAAGGGGAGATCTGGAAGAAGGTGGGGGAGAAATAGGAGTCAATATGATCAAAATATATTGTATGCATGTATAAAATTCTTAAAGAATTATAAACATGTATTTAAAAGACTTATTATTATCATTTATGCATATGCCGGTACATACTTGTGTGTCTGTGTGTGGCACAGGCCAGAAGAGGGCGGAAGATCCTCTGGAGCTGGAGTTACAGGTGTGCATGAGAGGCTTGGCCTGTTACATGGGCGCTGGGATCCAAACTCCAGTCCTCTGATTGTATTCAAGCACTCTTAAACACTGAGCCATCTCACCAGCCCCAATATTTCCTTTCATTTCTCTTATGGGGTCTGAGTTTTTGCCCATGAAATGTCAGAGGTCATAATGGGCATCATTTCCTGTCCATAGTTTTTAAGTGGGAGTATCATTTCTCTGCTTCCTCAGGCTGATGGGATGCAGAAGACTATAAGGCACTAGAGGACCATGACATCCAACACTTTTAGTCTTGGACACAGGGAAGTCCCTGGGACACAGGGAAGTCTACAGGACCCACAGGATGTTCCCAGCAGAGCCCATACTTCCTTCTAGAACACTCTCCAGCTTACTGGGTGGGCCTCTTCTTCAAGCTGTGCTCCTTATGGTGAGATCGGCATAAGCCCAGGAGATGGCAGGAGGTAACGTGTGGAGGGGACCTGGGTAGAGCGAGGGTGCCTCCCTCATCTGTGCACAGCTGTTTGAGGTGAGAGACAGCTGGAAACAGAAGGGACAGGCTGGAGGATAGAGTGCAAACTCAAGGAATATGAGAATTCCAAATGGGGCCTCAGCCAGGTCAAGATGAAAGTTTATTTGCAAAGGGAGGAAGACAGTGCTGGTTTTCTCCAACAGTTTGTTTCAAACATTCTTTGACTTTTTTTTTTTTTTTGGTCTTTTCGAGACAGGGTCTCCCTATAGCCCTAGCTGTCCTGGAACTCACTCTGTAGACCAGGCTGGCCTTGAACTCACAAAGATCCGCCTGCCTCTGTCTCCCAAGTGCTAGGATTAAAGGCGTGTGCCACCACGCCCGGCTACTGACTTTTAAATATTTGGTATGTGTAAGGTTACCAGATAAATAGACCATGCTTAGTTAAATTTGCAATTCAGATACATAATGAATATTTTATTAGTATGTGTCCCAAATATTTCATATTTATTGAAATTTAAATTTTAGAAAGCCATTCTGTGAATTTTCACTACTTATCTATTTTTGTGGTGTTAGGCAATTAAACTCAGGGTCAACACATGTGGGGTAAGCACTCTGCTACTGAACTATAAACATGTTAGTCCATTTCCTACTTACTTATATTTGCAATTCAGATACATGTTAGTCCATTTCCTACTTACTTATATTTTTTTACATGTTTATTTATTTGTGGAGGTGCATGTGTGACTACCAGAGGTTCTCTCCTCCCACCAGATGAGCTCCAGGGATCACACTTGGTCATCAGAATTGGTCACAAGTACCTTTCTCTGCTGAGCCATCTCACTGGCCCTTTCCCTGCTGAGCCGTCTCATTGGCCCTTGTTTTTAAATTTAAATTAAATTTAAACATTTTTTTCCCAATGCTTGGGATTGAACCTAAGGCCTTGTGCATGTGGTCAAGTGCTTTACCACTGAGCTTTATTTTGTTTTGCCGGGTGTGGTGGTGCATGCCTTTAATCCTAGCACTCGGGAGGCAGAGGCAGGCAGATCTTTGTGAGTTCAAGGCCAGCCTGGTCTACAGAGTGAGTTCCAGGACAGCTGAGGCTACAGGGAGACCCTGTCTTGAAAAGACCAAGAAAAAATGTTTCACGTGTTTTGCCTATATGTATGTAAATGCACCTGTGTTGTGCAATGCCTAAGGAAACCAGAAGAGGGTGTCATATTCCCTGGAACAGGAGTTATGGATGACTGTTAGCCACCAGGTAGGTGCTAGGAGCTGAACCTGGGTGTTCCACAAGAGCAGCCAGTGCTCTTAACCACTGATCTACATCCCCTGACCCTTCTTTTTACTTTTTATTTTGAGACAAGTACTCATTATGTTGCCCAAACTGGCCTTAAACTCACTCTGTAGCCTAGGTAGGCCTTGAACTTATAACCCTCCTGCCACAGCCTCCCTAGTGGCTGGGATTACAGGCTTAGACCATCAGGCCCATGTAAATTTAATTTTTTTTTAAATTTTTTAAATTAATTTTATTTATTTCTGTATGTGTATGAATGTACTGTCTGCATGCAAGTCTGTGCACCCGTGTTGTGCAACGCTGCGGAGGTCAGAAGAGGGTGTTGGATTCCCCTGGAACTGGAGTTCTCCTGGAATTGGAGTTTCAGACGGTTCTCGGCCGCCATGTGGGTGCTGGGGATCGAACCCGGGTCCTCTGCAAGAGCGGTCGGCGCTCTTAACCGCTAGGCCATCTCTCCAGCCCATAAATTTAATTTTTAAATGACAATGATTACTTTTGTTTATGGGGTTTGCTGTGGTGATTTGGTTCATGTACATACTAGGAATTAGTGCTAATGAACATATCTATGGACACGGCATTTCATATACCATTATTTTGTGGTGAAAAACATTTAAAATTAACTTTTTTAGCAATTTTGAAATGTGTGCATTACTATTAACTATAGTCACCATGTTGAAGATGCATCTCTATCATAGTTACTGCATTTAATTAGCTGTGTCTGTACCTCAGTAAGGGCCTCTCTGTGCATTTTGTTGGAGCCTGTATCCTTTAAGATGGATGTAGTTCAGCCACAGATGAAAAAAGCCTGGCTTCTAAATCTCTAAGACCATGATTCTGCTACTGATCAGGGAACCCTGCTCTAGACTCACATGGGTGAAAAATAACTTCTACTGATTTTTTACTTATTTATATTTTTATTTAAAAATATTTTTATTGGCTGGGCTTGGTGGTATACACCTTTAATCCTAGCACTTGGGAGGCAGAGGCAAGTGGGTCTCTGAGTTCAAGGCTAGCCTGGTCTACAAGAGTGAGTTCCAGGCCAGTCTGGGCTATAGGGAGACCCTGTCTAAAAAAAAAAAAAAAAAGACAAGAAAATTTTTTATTGATTCAAGAGTTCCGTGCAATGTATTTGCTTACTTTGTTTGTTTGTTTCTGAGACACTTTCTTCCAATAGCCCCAGCTGGCTTGGAACTCACTATATAGATCAGGCTGGCTTGATCTCAAAGAGATCCGCCTGTCTCTGCCTTCTGAGTGCTGGGACTACAGGCATGCCCAGCACTTGTATATATTTTTAGGACTGCTTATTACAGCACCCAGTACCCATCATCACCAAGTTAAAAACTTTTGCATTCCTTACTGTGAACACTGCAAAAATCTCCACGATGCCAAGAAAGTGATGGAATTTTTGCTAGTGGCAGAGGCATGGAAGTGGGGCACTGTAGACCACTGGAGATCTGTCCTTGAGGGAGTGTGAGACCTTGGCCTCATCCTCTTTCTCTCTCTTGGTTCTTGGGCCTGAGTGACTGCTGTTCCTCTGCCACACCCTCTTGCATATGGTGCTGCCTCACCATCGTCCCCAGTGCAACAGGCCAACCATCACAGATGGCACCTCTGAAACCTTTGGCTAGAGGTGGCAGATCATGGCTATAATTGCTATACTTGAGAGCTGAGGCAGGAGGATTGTGTGAGAGGCTGGGGCTGTTTAACAGCTGAGATCTGTGAGGGAACCAACTAGAATGGAATCTGTCTACTAGCATAGTAGGGGCCACGCTACTCCTAATAAGAGCAAATACACATAACGCAAGAATGCATTTAAAATACGTCATCAAGATTATGTCTACGCATACATAGTTTATGCATAAAACGTTTATTGAGCACCTACTTTGTACTAGGCAAGCAGCTACAAGCTCCATGTGGCTTATCCCACTGAATCCCTTAAGTAATCCTATGAAGTAAGCCTGACTGTTATTGCCATTTCAAGCAGACTGCGGTGAGAGGGACCCAAACTCCTACAGCTTCAGATTGATGTCTAATCACATAAAGGCTGATTCCAGACCCAGGTTTTCACATGCAGAATTTTGTGCTTTGATGGAAAATTGCATTTTTTTTACTGGATTATGGGATTCTAGATCTAGGGGAGCAATTTTACCACTGTGTAAATTGTGGAGAGCTGACAGCAATGCAAAGTCGTTCTCTACAGACGCAGGATGAATTCTGTCAGTGGAGAAAGCAGGACAGTCTATTGGCACCTTCACTTCAACAGTCACTGGCTTTTCCTTAAAGCCAGTGACAATATTTAATAAGTGAACTAAATAAATTCCTTAATAAGTGTTGTTTTGTATCAACATGAGAATCATGATTTTGTCTTGTGTGTGTGCGTGCGTGCGTGTGTGTGTGTGTGTTGTTCTGGTTTTTTTTTTTTTTTTTTAATTATCCTTGAACAGTTTTTTGCCAGGGTCTCATGTAGCCCAGGCTAGCCTCAGATGCTGAGACACTGCATAGGGGAGGCTGATCTTGCACTTCTGATTCTCCTGCCTCCATCTCCTGAGTGTCAGGAACGTCCAGTTTTATTCAGTGCTAGGGCTTGAACCCAGGGCTTCATGCCTAGTAGGCAAACACTCTACCAACTGAGCTCTATTTCCTCTATCCTTGAATAGTCATGAAGCTCTAAAACTGACCTATGTGTCTTTTCCCAGATTTTTGCATGTTTAAGAAAACACATTCCCAAGCAGGCTGGTTCAAATGACGGTGTGGACGTACCTTGTTCTCACTCTCGTTGGACAGAATTTCCAGAGCTTCCAGGTGTGACAAACCTTGATATTCATCAAATAGCATCCCGTAGTGTGCGGTCCTCTCTGCCGTGAGCTGCTGAGCCAGTCTCTGCTTCTCCTTCTCCTTGGCCTCCCTTAACATCTGTGGGAACACACAATGTTTATGCACCAGCAGGAACACACAATGTTTATGCACCACAGACATTTAGATGCCGCCTTCCTCTGCAAGACAGGCGATTAAGGGGTAGCAGGGAGGGGACAGACATGACATCTGGAAAGTGTAGATTCTGGGCACTTCTGAACTTCTCAAAAATGATTCTTTGATTAATGTTACAGTTGATTCTTGTATAATATTTCATTTTCTTGTCTGGCAGACCCAACACAGCCAGACTTCTATGCCCAGGAGTTGGGCTGGAAAGCTGCCTACAGTGCTTCGTCTGCCTTCCACTGACGTCATTCATGCATGTGTGGTTGACTCCTTATTTCCTAAAATGTCCAAAGTTTCTATACTGAGCAGATATTCAACACACTGGGCCAGGCTACTCCTTTGTGACAATATTGAGAATTCAGCCCTGAGGCAGACTTCAAAGTAGAAAGAAGCTGGTCTGATTTTCTCTCTGACATTATTTGAAAAGTTCTGTGAAGTATTAGATATCTTCAATGAAAGGAATGAATTAATGTAAACTTACAGTGCATCTGTCAGAAGTTACTAAATACAGATCAGCTTATAAATAGGCTCCAGAGTATGGACCCAACCTGAGTTTCTGTCCATTTTAATAACTTATGTCTGGGGCTGAAGAGATGGCCTAGTGGTTAAGAGCACCGACTGCTCTTGCAGAGGACCCGGGGTCGATCCCCAGCACCCACATGGTGGCTGAGAACCATCTTTAACTCCAGTTCCAGGGGAATCCGATGCCCTCTTCTGTCCTCTGTGGCATTGCATGACATGGGTGTACAGACCTGCATGCAGACAGTACATTCATACACATAAAGAATAAAATTTTTAAAAAATTAAAAAAAATAACGTATGTCTGTCTTTCCCTCCCTCCTCCCTCCTCCCCTCTCTCTTTCCTTCCTTCCTTCCTTCCTTTCACTCTCCCTTCTTTCCTCTCCCTTCCATCTATTTTTGCAGTGCTTGGGTGTAACTCAAGGCCTCCTGGAGGCTAGGCAAGTGCTCTACCACTATGCTACACCCTTAAGCCTCTGGGGTTATTTTTATACAAAGACCACAGAAAGGACACAAGTCTATAGTTGTTCCCAACTCTTTGCTCTTGCTTCCTGAATGGTAGGCATCTTTTATGTGATTTCTCATTAAGTTTACAAGGTCATTAAGTTTATAGAGTCCTTTAATATCTGTGGAGAGCCCCATAAATACACTGGCCAATGCCACAAGGTCTTGAGGGGAAGATCGTCCAAGAATACAGGCTGTGTTTATTGTGTGCCAATAAAGCAAGCAGCTCCATTTTCCTTTTGAGTTCTTGAGGCTGATAGCCAAGAACCCACTAGGCCGTGGAAAGAATTGTCTTTAAGACAAAGTTAGTACAGGCTCTGACTTTTAAAGTTTTTAAAACAACCCAATGAAACCAACTGGGAAGTTTTAACACTTGTAATAAAACTCAATGGGCCCCACTGGCCTGGGGCATTGGTGGTGGGCCATACACTGACCTCAGGGCGTTGGTGGTGGGGACATACACTGACCAAGTAGCTCTGAAATAGCTTCTCATTCCTACAGCAGCTTTGCTCTACTTTGGGTTAGAGCAAAGAGATGAAATGGGATGGAAATCAAAGCTGCTCAAAAGAATAATGCCCTGAACAAGATGGCCGGAAAACAGATGGAGGTGGATTTAAATAGAAGGTGTGATCGTGGCATGGAAGGATTCCCCACTGAGAGAAACTGGAAGGAGACATCATGGAATCAGAGAACCACCCTGTGTTATTCAAATTTCATTCCCTCCTCGTGTTGCTGAGATAGAAACTGTGAGAAACTGAGATGGCGCAAGCGTAAGCAGCTCAGCCCTCTAGAGTCAGACATTCTGTAGTCTGCTATCTCTGCCGTAGCTTGGGTCTGAAGTGTCCACCAAAGGCTCACATGTTGAAGGCACGGTCCCCAGCCTGTAGCACTAGTGAGAGGTGATGGAACCTTTAGAAGGTGGAGCCTGGAGGGGGGAAGTTAGGGTGCTGGGCGTGGACCCTTGCAGGAGACCGAGGGGCCTTCCTCCCTTCACCTTTCATTTTCTGTGCTTCATGGCTACCAGGAGATAAACAAGTATGCTATCCCCTGTGTCCCCACTGTGATGCTCTGCCTCATCACAGACTCCAAAGCAGCAGAGATGGCTGGCTGAAACCATGAGCCCAACACATCCTTTTCCTTTTTTTAAAAAAATATTTATTTTTGTATATGTATAAGTGTACTGTCTGCATGCAGGTCTGTGCACCCATGTTGTGCAATGCTGTGAAGGTCAGAAGAGGGTGTCAGAGTCCCCTGGAACTGGAGTTCTCCTGGAATTGGAGTTACAGATGGTTCTTAGCTGCCATGTGGGTGCTGGGAATTGAACCCAAGTCCTCTGCAAGAGCAGTCGGTGCTTTTAACTGCTAGGCTATCTCTCCGGCCCCATCCTTTTAACTCATTTATCTCAGGTGTTTTGTCATAGTGCCAGAAAACCGACTAATACAACTGCTTCAGTGCATAAGGAAGCCCTGGAACAGACTTTCCTTCTGAGATAAGCTGTTGCTGACGGCTTCATCCTTCTAGGTGCTCTGAAGACCCCAGAACCATCCTGGGATGTTCCTCAAAACCCATATTGGCATCATCAGGAAATCTGGATGTTTCCAAAGTGTATGACAGCCAGCCACTGGCACAACTTGCCATGGACTCCACGCTCCTCTGCCTCATCAGGTCTCCTGTTTAGATCACAGTAACTGCTTCCTAGGAAGGGTGATGGGGAACCCTGTGGCCCTCCCCCATTCCACACTTCTTTCTGCCAGTCGCTGGTGCATCAGGGACACTGAGGCAGGCCTGCTCTTGAGAGATAGGAAACTCTTTTGCCAGCACACTTGTTTTTAAGTGTCACATATTAATTGTACAGGAGGGACAGTGTGATCATGTGACACGGGTATAGCATGTAATGGTTAAATCAGGCATACTCATCACCTCAGACGTTTTTTGTTTCTTTGTGTTGGGAAGTAACCATTGAACTCCTCTCTCTCTTGGCTCTTTATAAAGTACATAACAAGTCCTGGTGAGCTAAGGTCACCCTACTGGCATTAGGTGACTTAATCTGGAGGACCCTCTGTGGCTCTTGCTGACGTCCTGGGGCTTCAGGGCAGTCTAGCGCACTTCCACCTTGTCTCCACTCTGGTCCTCCACACTGGGGTCTGACCTGAATCTGCTCTGATCGTTCTCCCAGACATTTCCCTGGTAAAATCTCTGCACATCTCAGGCCAAATTACAATGTCCTTCTGGAAGGACCTAGACTGAGATCCACACTGAACGGGCTGGCTGCCATGACCTTCCCCTACCTACTTTATTTTTATGAGAGTAACCATGGTGATCTCTGAGCTCAATTCAGTTCCCCTCACCTCTCCAAATGCTGCAGCAGTTCCCACATTTCCTTAGCCCATAAATGCCCCCATGTGATCTGTCTAGACTGAGATCCACACTGAACGGCCTGGCTGCTATGACCTTCCCCTACCTACTTTATTTTTATGAGAGTAACCATGGTGATCTCTGAGCTCAAGTCAGTTCCCCTCACCTCTCCAAATGCTGCAGCAGCTCCCACATTTCCTTAGCCCATAAATGCCCCCATGTGATCTGTCAACACGTGTTCCCCATTGTGGATCAGCCCTTGTCTTTGACAACCCTCCTCCTGGCTCCTTCTCTCCTAGCATGTAGCATCCTTGCTAGCCCTTATTCATACCAGACACTCCTGCCCCAGGGCCTTTGCACAAACATCTCCTTCTGACCAGAAGTGCTCCGTCTATATATCTACAAGGACAGCTTTATCTCCTTTAAGCATTGCTCAGATGTACTTTTTCCACGAGGTCCCCCTCATTGTCCTGTATGTTATTTATCCTTCTCCTTCCTCCATGTCCCTGACCACCTTCTTCCAACCCCATACTTGACCCCATAACACTCATCTAAAATACTGGACAATGTTTATTGCCTGTCTCTCCTCTTTTGAACAAAAGTTCTTTGAGGAAAAGGATGTTTGGCCATTTTGGCTGCTGATAAATAGTGTGTGGCACAGAGCAGACATTCAAAATCCATCTATGTAACGAATGAATGAAAAATGCCTATTTGGAAGGAGTTGCCGTCAGCACTGTCAGTGAAAACTCAGTAGTGCTATGGGTATGCTCCAGAACATTCCATACCAAGTCTTCTGCCACAGTGGTTTGCATATTTGATGAGACCCTTGCAGATAGCTGGTGTCAGTCTTGCATGATACCTACCTAGGAGTAACATTATATTTTAACAACACTTAATCTGGATCTGTGACAAAACTTGTGCAGGCAGCACAAAAATTATGATCATCTGGGAAACTAACCCAGGCCACCTCTTCAGTTCACAGCTAACAAAGCTAGAAGTTGCCAGTTTCTAGAATTGGTCCCACCCTCAATACCAGCTACAAGAAAAGTTACACCCACGTGTACACACACATATGTGTCTTTAACAGGTTCCGAGCTAACTAGTGTAATCTTCACAACAAAGTTATGAGCATGTATTGTCATTTGCAGTGTATAGAGAGAGGAGTAAATGAAGGCACAGAGAAGTGAAGCAAGCCTGCAAGGCTGGCACAGCTAGAAGTGGCGCGGCTAGGGTGCCAGGAGAATCTTTAACAAATCTTCCTGTAAATAAAGCAAAGCATTGGAGTGTGATCAGGATGCTGGCCACTGGTCAAGTAGTGTGCATGTGAGCGTGTGTGTGCATGTATGTGCGTGTGGTATCCATATGCACCACACATAGAAACATCTACACCTAAATGCTCATGCATCAGTACGTCCTCTTGACAACTAACAACAGCACGAATACGGGGCTGTTAGTGGTTATGGCCCGTGAGGATTTAAGCGGCTGGAAAAGCATCTATCAGAAACCCAATTTTCTTTCCTTTTTCTTTTTGTGCTACTTAAATTTGAACATGTGTTTTGAATGTATTGACTTTATTGACTGAAAGAAGAAAATTGCTGAAGGATCTGGTCCAACCTGGGACAAGGAGACTGTCCTCTCCATCAGGGTCTTGGTCCGTTTAAATCCTGGGTCACTTTCTGCCAGGACATTCATGGTTTTCTTGCCGATGAATTCCAGAGCATCAAGGCCTCCACTCAAGACGCTTTTACCCTGCAGTTGAGGAAAATGCATGAGATCACATTTTTTTAAAGTTTTTATTTATTACTTTTTTTTATGTGTATGAATATACTGTCTGCATGCAGGTTGTCACACCCGTGTCATGCAATGCTGCAGAGGTCAGAAGAGGGAGTCGGATTTCCCTGGAACTGGAGTTAAAGATGGTTATTAGCCGCCATGTGGGTGCTGGGAATCGAACCCCGGTCCTCTTAACCGCTGAACCATCTCTCCAGCCCCAAGAGATCACATTTTTTACATTTTGCGGTAGTCAGCATCTCCCAGGTACCTAGCATTATCTTCAAATATTAAAATCAACAGAAAGCCATGAGCTTTTCACACCGAGAGATTCATCATCCATTTAATCCTGTTTTCTTTTCCTTGGAAAACCATATGTTATATAATTTGTAGAACAGGCAGTGCTATTAAAAAATGATGCTTAGAAAAAAACTCAATGCACATTAGGGACTCATATCAGTAGCTCTGCGCATGTGAACACATATATATCTGAGACTACAATTAATAGGTGACCCAATGGCTGCTTTTGTTTGAAAGAATTTTAGCCTAAGTAACAGAATTATTTACAGTGGTTTATTAAAATGTCAAATACTTGTGCTAATGTAGGGTATTCTTTAATCCCGGGCCTAGAGTAGAGGGCCTTCGGGCTGTCTCAGACGGCTCTTTGGTACTTTCAGAACTAGCGAGAACCACTTATAATTAGTACATTGATGAGACAAGACAGGTTGCCTTCCATGTACTTCCAGCTTCAGTAGCTGTTTTATTATCCAACTTATTACTCTGGAAAATACCTTTGCTAGCCACAGCGTTTCCTTTAACAAAAAACTAAAACAGAGGCTGGAGAGATGGCCTAGCCATTAAGAGTATTGGCTGCTCTTGCAGAGGACCCAAGTTTAGTTCCCAGCACCCACATGGGTGCTAACAACCATCTATACATTCCAACTGGACAACTGTAACTACATTTTCCTACCTTACATGAAAATGATAGACTTTATTTTTATATTCCCTATGCATGTTTTGAAATCATGATTATTTCAATGGCAGTGTTCAACTATACTGAATGAATATACTTCATTAGACATTTCCATTTGGGGCATTTAGAATGTTTTCCCAAATCTGGGATGCAGTCAACAACCATGGTGTGAAAGTGCATCCTTTAAAAAGATGTTACGGGGGCTGGAGAGATGGCTCAGTGAAGAGCACTGACTGCTCTTGCAGAGGAACCAGGACTGATTCCCAGCACCCACATGGCGACTAAGAACTGTAACTCCAGTTCCAGGGGAATCTGATGCCCTCTTCTGATCTCCGAGGCATTGCATGACATGGGTGTACCAACCTGCATGCAGACAGTATACTCATACACATAAAAAATAAATAAATTTTAAAAATTAAAAAGATTCCATAGTTTGTGCAAGAAAAAAAAGATGTTACGGATTCAATATGAAATGCACCCCCTTCCCCCAAGCTCATGTGTATCCTTGGTCCTCAGCTGGTGGTGCTATTTCAGGAGGTTCTAGAAACTTCTGGAGGCAGGGCCTAATTGGAGGAAGTAGCTCACTGAGGTGCTCCCTGAAGGTTATACGGGATCTCCATTCCCCTGTCTCTGCTTCCTGGCTTCCAGAAGCTAAAGAGTCTCTCTCCTTGCTGTAGGCTCTCACCACCCTCATGTTCTGTCCAAGTACCTGGAGCCAAGCCAAGCATGGACTGGACCCTCTGGAACCATAAACAAAATCAGTTCTCCCTCCCTTATGTTATTTCTGTTAGGTATTTTGTGGAAGCCATGATAAAAGTAACTACCACGGGAAATAGTGGGCTTTTCTGCAGCTCAGATCTCTGCGTGCACTGTTCCCACTCCACCCATTACTTTAGTAGTGAATAAGAATAAAGTGAGCGCCGGAGGAACATAGGGACCTTTCAGTAAGTCCGAGCCTCTGTTGAACCTATGGAAGGAGGCCAAGGAGGTTGAAGAAAACACAGAGAGGGAGCCCAGGACACTGAAGGCGCACTCAGGACTGGTCACTCATGTCTGCTGAGATGGCCCAGTGGAGAAAATGCAGGCTACAGAAACCTGATGACCTCGGTTCCATGCCCAGAACCCACTTAAGATGGAAGGAGAGAGCCAACTCCACAGCTGCTGTGTCAGGCCACAGGCAACACCACAGCTGCATGTGTCAGGCCACAGCGCCACCCCCATCAGACACACAAGAAAGGAACAAGAAGAAACTTCAAGTTTAAAAAAGTGAGCATCTCAGAGAAGCCATAAGTTCATTTTTATCCCGGAGTCACTGAGAGACCTTCCTCCACTCCCACGGGTAACCTTGAACTGCGTTGCTGTGTGCTCCTAAAACACGCCGGCTGTTCCGCTTCGTCTTGCTCACCTCAGGCCGCAAGAAGAGAAACAGCCATGCTCGCTGTTGTTGGCCCGCTCTGACCCCAGAGTCTAGTGATAACTTCTACGCTGGTCCACAGCCCCCTCCCCTCCCACAGTGCATCGGACTCCTCTGTTGAGTTGCCTCAACATGGCAAGGTGCGACACCAGCTCATGCCCAGTGTCTGGTGAAGCCCCTGACTCACAGTGAGGGCCTGTCACCCCTTTTAAAAACAACAAATGGGTAAATGAATAAAAGGCACACAAGCCATGTTTCTAGAAAATTCAACTAGCTCATTCTAGATAGCAGACTCTACCTTTTCTTCCTGGCCCTGAGAATGGGCTAACTCCCTCATCTTATTTGGGGCAGATGGGGGCGTGGGATTGGTGGGGGGCGGAAATCTGCTTTTTTCAATATTCATCAGTGTTTTTTTGTCAATAGCAAGCTTCCTTTAAGAGCAAGATAGCTGTGTACCCATTTAGAAAAACATAAATTAAAATGAATAAACAGAGGCAGGAAGGAGGGACTTGCAGCAATCCATTTAGGGTCCCCCAGGAAGGGCAGAGCAGAAACTAGGAGGGATGGGTAAAGTGTCTGGGCTCCTCCCCCTGGCTTATCATTACTCCTTTCTTCATTTGAATGGTTTTATAATTTCTTTAAATTGAGGGTGAAGGGAGACAGATGATCCAGGAAGAACAGCTGTCCCAGCTCTTCCAAAGAGCTCTCTCCTACCCCAATGGCTGTCCTTGCACCAGCTGGAAAGGACACTATTAAATCAGATTGAAGAGATGCACCTTCTAAACAGCTCCCTTCTTTTTAAACATGGACCGCATTTCATCGTGTCCTTATTATTTCTGATCCAAGGTTACACCTACTCTGCTGCAGAAAGCATAACTAAGCCATAATCCAAAGTCACGAGCGAGGCCGTATTTCCTCTGATGTATCTAGGTCACAGGCAGATGAAAGATCAAAAGAACAGAGCCACAGGAAAAGCAGAGGAGGCCTGCTAGGGACTTACCGTGCTCTGAACCACATTGGTGAGGGCCGACAGCACGCCCCGAGATCCTGACCCTGATGTGGGGGAGATGGGGGCAGCTCCTGCAGGGTCCTGATCTGTAGCCACATCTGTCACCGAGAGGGAAAACGCTGTTAGAGCGCATTTTGCTGATCTGAACTTGGGTTCTTTCCCACTGAGTAACTGTGTACATGGTGCAATAAAATCCCCAGATGCCCCAGTCCACAGACCACTGACCTTCAACAACCCCATTTTCTGCATCAGGCGAGGCCCCTTCAGGAGATCCAGAATTGACACTATGAATCCGTAGAGTGGCTCCTGCCTTTTCCTTTACTGCTGTCAACCCGTGACCTGCGCGGAAATACATTTCGTGGACACATTAGAAGCCCCGTCTCTAACCCCCTGGCTAATCTCACGCAATCATTTGACTTTTGGATGCAGACCTTGAAACAGAACAACAGCAGAGCGTTTGGACTCACCGGGGTAGGGTCCAAGATGAGCTTAGCTTGCCTGTGCTCAGGCTGAGCTTTCCCTTGGAGAAAGGAACCACTCCCTCTGTGACTCAGTTTCCTCACTGGGTTATTGCAAAGAGCAAATGACAGAAACAGGAAAGTGCTCTCCGGCCTCTTACCCAGGGCCTTCTGCCTCTCACACTGCCTGTCTCTCAACCTGAGATTCCAAACTCAAGACAGTGTCTTTGAATAATGTGCTCTCTCATCTTTTGCACTTCTTTCAGGGCCTACAGCTGACAGCTCATTCACTTTTGATTCCTTGCGGTCTCAGCACATTGCAGGCATTCAGTTAACTCTGGCAGAATTGAAGTCAGCTGAGCTTCAGTCCGTTTCTGTGTCTCACTACAAAACCAGGCATGGTAGCACATGCCTAGGATCCTAACATGAAGGAGGCTAAGGCAGGAAGATTGAAAGTTGGAGGCCAGCCTGGGCTATATAACAAGTTCTAGACTAGCCTGAGCTATATAGAAAGACCCTGTCAGTCTCAAACAAAACAGAATGAAAACTCCAAATCAAAGCCAGAAAGCTTCTCAAGTTTTTCCCCAAAGCATCAATGTGAAAGGTCTTGAGTTGATGGACTTAAATAAAAAGGAAGCCACCAGTAGCCCCAACAAGTTGTCCTAATCAATAGTGGTCCCCATCAGACTGAAGGACACTGGTTGTACTAGTTGGTGAGGGAGATGATACCTATGTTTCCAAGAGCCAGGCACAACTGTGATTCTCACTAAGACCTTGGTGAATACAGAGCTGACTGACCTTCCCACCCACTGAGCAAAACCCATCTTGACTTGACAGAACATTGTCTTGTCCCCAGTGCATCCTGAGAGAGCCCTCTATTCCCCACTGAGATGGGCTGTGGCCTTCCCAAGCTTCCAGGAAGGATGAGGGAGTGAAAGCATAGACAGCCGCAGCCGTCCCCTGGGCCCCAGAGTCCTTGATCTCTTCCACCCACCTTGGCATGCAAGGAGAAAGGAAAGATGTCTCCAGGGAACCTTGGTCGCTAAAGCACAAGGCAGTGGTCCACAACAAACACATGGGGACAAAGTCCCAGGTCACAGTGGGATTCAAGAGCTAAACAGAACCAGCCAGAATTACAAAGCATTGTTAAAATGTCCAGAAGGGAAAAGAAAACAGGGGTGAATCCCAGCTCCAAAAGGTCATATTTCATCCGCTGGGGAAGTTCCTGAGTCACTGAGGTGCTTGCTGTCTGAGCGCAAGAAGCTGAGTTTAATCCCTAGAACCAATGTAAAAAAAAAAAAAATGTTGGCCTAGTGGTTTGGGCTTGTAGACCCAGAGCTGGGGCAGGAGAGAACCAGGATCGCGGAGCTTGCTGCTCAGCCAAGCGAGCTGAGTCAGTGAGTTTCAGGCCCAGTGAACCGTGAGCCGCCCTATTTCAAAACAAGGTGGCATCGTGAGAACATCTGAGACTAACCTCCAGCCTCCAGACACACACACACACACACACACACACTCCAATATGGACACATACATATGTGGTATACACAAAAGAGAAGTATTTTATCGATCATAACCTTATTTATCAAAGCAACCTGAACACCAGGCCGTAACAGTTACTAATTCTTTCCAGTGAAAATGATTTGTTATCATACATTACCTACAAAACCCTGAAACTTAAACATGATTTATAGCTTTAATTACAAATAGAAACATGTGACTACACTCATGCAGATAATTAAACACAGCTCAAACTCATTACTGAGTTACTTGGAAAAACAAACTGCTAAGCCCAAGACTTGATTATAAGCACTAAATCTGACTTGAATTAATTCTCTCTAGTCTCCAATGAATTCCAAACATTCCAATGGGAGTTCGTAAGTTTCAGTGAACATTTAAGCTGTTGACTCCATATTCCTTAACATAGTTAAAAAAAAAAAATCCATGTATAGGCCGGGTGTGGTGGTGCACACCTTTAATCCTAGCACTTGGGAGGCAGAGACAGGTGGATCTTTGTGAGTTCAAGGCCAGCCTGGTCTACAGAGTGAGCTCCAGGACAGCTGGGGCTACAGGGAGACCCTGTCTCAAAAACAAACAAAAAAATCCATGTATTTTTCCAAAAGGAGCCTGTATATGCGAATCTCAACCCATAGTTCTCAGCTACAGATTTCTGAGACCCAAAAGCAAGGAGCTAGTGGGCCTGGGAGGCTGGGAAGTACCATCTGCGCCTTCTCTTCTTACGGCACAGGCAAGCAGGTTCAGGTCCTGTCTGGTGCTCATCAGGAAGAACAGCTTCTACACATACATCAGCAGCAGGCGTGGTGGTGCATGCCTGTGGCCCCAGCACCTGGGAGGCAGAGGTCAGAGCACCAGGGGTTCAAGGCCATCCTCAGTTGCCTAACAGGTTCCAGATGAGCCTGGGGTTCAAGAGAATCTATCTTAAAACAAAACAAAACAATGATAATAATAAAAAAAAAGAGGAAAAAAACCCCACAGATGATCACGGATGGGTGTGCATAAGCCACCTCTGGAAAAATCACTTTGTTTCTGAAAGGAAACACCTTTTCTGTGTGTGCTTATAAGCAAGACACATCTGTTCAGAGGTGAGGGTACACTGCTGGAAAACTATGTTTGCTAAGGAATAATTCTCCTATTTTTTGTGAGCAAAAGATTTCTTACATTCTATGAGTAATTCAAAGTCAAGCTTTATATTTATGCAAAAGCTATAATTTTTCAGAAGAAAGGAAGAGACTGCCACACCCTACTTTGAAGGAGAACTTGTAAAACTTTACTTAGTGTGACACCTAGTGCCCAGAACAAGGAAATCACCACAGAGTCACTGGGACTTTCTGTTTGGGATGAGCTAGTGGCTGGGTTCTACCAGCAAGAGAAAGACAGCAAATTCATGAGGCACTATTTGGAGTGGTTCTTGGATTCAGTTTACATCGTTTCAAACCCTAAATAACCTAAGAGATCAAAGTGTTCTAAATTCCGCAGTCCCAAGGTTGGAGCAGCTTCTGTTTTTCTTATTGAAAAGTGAGGGCTGAAGAGCAAAAGCTGAACCCAAAACCCGAGATGAAACAAATGAAAAAAGAAATAAAAATAAGAATATAGCAATGTTGCAATGGTACCCAAACATTTAAAATATTTAATTTATCATTTTTATTTTATGTATGTAAGTGCACCCATGTCGAGTGATGCCTGCAGAGGCAGAAGAGGGTGTTGATCCCCTAGAACTGGAGTTATAGATGGTTGTTAGCCACCATGTGGGTTCTGGGAATTGAATCTGGGTCCTATCTGCAAGGCGGCCACTGACATCTCTCCAACCCACCTGGATATTTTTTAAAGATTTATTTATTTTTATTCTGTGTGTTTGAGTGTTTTGCCTGAATGTGTGCAGCATGTATACAGTGCCTGGTGAGGACAGAAGAGGGCATCAGATCCCCTGGAATGGGGTTTACAGGCAGCAGTGAACCACCATAGGTAGGGGTGGTTGGAGCAGAGCCCACGTCTTCTGTAGGAGCAGTAAATTCTCTTGGCTGCTGAGCCACCGCTCCAGCCTCCTAGAAAACCATTTTAAACAAATGTTCAGCAACCAACTGTTTGATCACTTATACTTACATTATACTGCAGTGGAAATAACCTACACTTACGTTAGCAGAGGACATCTGATTCCATCATTTATTTGCTGTGTGCTCTTGGTTAACTAATTTACCTCTTTGGCTTTCTGCTGCTACAGTATCTCTGCAAGGAAAATCACAATATCTATCTCCCAGAGATATGTGAATTCTCTACTGTGGATATTTACTGACTTTTTATGATGTCCCAGGCACTGCACAAAAAAATTCAAAATTGTAAATGATCTCATTTTTATTTATTTTATTTTTTGTTTTTTTGAAACAGGGTCTCCCTTTAATCCCAGCTGGCCTGGAGCTTGCTCTGTACCTTGAACTCACAAAGATCCACCTGCCTCTGGCTCCTGAGTGCTGGAATTAAAGGCGTTTGCCAAAACACCTGGCTTCTCATTTTCTTAATAATAACCACATGAAAGATTATCATACCCTTTCTGCAGCTGAGAAAACTGAGACCTTTCCAGGTAAAGTCATTTGCCAAAGGTCCCAGAGTTGATAGGCAAGATGTAGATTCAAACCCAGTCCTTCTGACTCTAGTCCTCACAAGCAATCACTGCATTATATTGAGAAAGTTTTATACAATTTATAGTTGAGGGTCATTTTAATCTTGTTTCTATAATTCCTTGAAAGTCAGGTCCCTGGTCTGGGGCTTCTCTCCTTTTAAAAAATAATGATTTATGCTACCTTGAACTTGATTTTCCTAACCATGACCATAGAGCAAGGTGAAAGTGACCTTCAAGGTGTAACCTCCTGTCCCGATGGTGTCTTGCAGGGGCAGGGTGTGGTGTGATGCTTTAGGAACACTCCTGTATTGTGGACTGATTCAGAAGATGTGGGGTGGAGTTAGAAAGTGAAGACCTTCCCACTCACAATAGCCTAAAACAAATACCTAGGAACAAACTTAACCAAAGACACCAAAGATCTCTACAACAAAAAATTTAAACCCCTGAAGAAGGAGATTGAAGAAGACAACAGAAGATGGAAAGACCTCCCATGCTCATGGATTGGGAAAATTAATATAGTAAAAATGCCCATTCTACCCAAATTAATATACAGATTCAATGCAATCCCAATTAAAATCCCCATGAGTTTCTTCACAGACTTGGAAAA
>VZQC01013287.1:651693-660374 GCA_009823505.1 Rhizomys pruinosus | reverse complement strand
TGGTATATGGGGGAGGGTATGTATGCATACTTTAGAGTAATATAAAATTAAAGAGGAAAAAAATGTGAATTCCTAAACATGTTGTGGAATTAACATATAGTTTACTTTCAGATGTCATAATTTTAATATATGTGTGATGAACATATATGCATATTATGGAGCAATACAAATTGGAGGGAACAACAACAAAAGGACTGGGTCAAAGAACTGATTGAAACAGTAAACTTCAGCCCAAAACAATAAACCTCTGCATAGAAAAACTTTTAAAAGAATGAAAAAAAAAAGATGCAAGACATGTATGGCAAAATGCATGAACTAGGGTGGGGTGGGGGGCATAGAAAGGGGAATGAGTCTAAATTGGGCTGAGAAATGTTGTATGAATTGTAGAAAACTTCAATAAAAATGTAAAAAAAAGTCAGGTTAGGAGTGTGAGTCTTGGGGTGTGATATCACAGGACAATTTATTCTAGAAAGGCACTGTACTCTCACCAAACCCTCTTGTGAGTTTTGGGGTGTGATATCACAGGCCAATTCACTCTAGAAAGGTACTGTAATCTCACCAAGCCCTCTTGTGAGTTTTGGGGTGTGATATCACATGCCAATTTACTCTAGAAAGGCACTGTAATCTCACCAAGCCTTCTTGTGAGTTTCACCCAAACCAAAAACCCACTGATAGGAAAGATGAAATTAGGGTGCTTGTGGTGGGAATGTCTCTGACTAAGTGAGATAACGGAGAGCACCGGCAGGTCTAAATGGCCACTGCATGACAGGGTGGCCCAACTGCCACTTTCTGTTAGTCTCATATGCTAAAGAACCCAAAGAAGAGCCCCAGCCAGCCTTTAAAAGGATGCTCCCATTTTAGATTGCTTCATTTTAATACATTGCCTTCTCTTGTTTTTCTTAAAAGTGGATATTTTTAAAATCCCCTAATATTTCTTGGATGTAGCTGATCGAATTTTTCTCTAGCATATTCTTTTTTTTTAGAATTTTTAAAAATATTTTTTATTGTTCGTTTATTTATGTTTATTAATGTACTGTCTGCATGTAGGTTGGTGCACCCATGTCCTGCAATGCCACAGAGGTCAGAAGAGGGTGTCGGATTCCCCTGGAACTGGAGTTAAAGACGGTTTTCAGCCTCCATGTGGGTGCTGGGGATTGAACTCGGGTCCTCTGCAAGAGCAGTCAGCGCTCTTTTAACTGCTAGGCCATCTCTCCAGCCCTCTCTAGTATATTCTTAAGGAAATAGGTATAACCATAAAAT
The DNA here is from genome assembly GCA_009823505.1 of Rhizomys pruinosus. NCBI lineage: Eukaryota > Metazoa > Chordata > Mammalia > Rodentia > Spalacidae > Rhizomys > Rhizomys pruinosus. The sequence goes on along the minus strand of VZQC01013287.1, from coordinate 659,114 downwards.
TTACCACAACTACTCCTATGTTTGTTTGTTTTTTTTTTTTTCTTTTTGGTTTTATACTTTTTTTGGTATTTTTGAGACAGGGTCTCCCTTTTAGTACCAGGTGTCCTGGAGCTCGCTCTGTAGACCAGGCTGGCCTTGAACCCACAGAGATCTACCTATCTCTGCCTCCCGAGTGCTGGGATTAAAGGTGTGCGCCACCACGCCCGGCAAAATTTACCACAACTACTCCTATGTGTACAGCTCTGTGCATCAAATACATCCAGAATGCCATGCAAATACTGCCCCCATCTCCAGAACTCTTTACCTTGTAAAACTGAAATGCTGTGGGCTGGAGAGATGGCTCAGCTGTTAAGAGCACTGGTGACTCTTGCAGAGGAACCAGGTTTGGCTCCCAGCACCCACATGGTGGCTAACATCCATCTGTAATTCCAGTTCCAGGGAAACTGATGCATTCTGATTTCTGCAGGCACTGCATGACATGGGGGCACTTACACGCATGCAGTCAATACACTCATACATGTAAAAATAAATAAATAAAACCTGATACACTATACCCATTAGACAGTAATGCACCACTCCCTACACCCACCAGCCTCTGGGAACCATTCGTTTACTTTGTGCTTCTCTCATACTGACTCTTAAGTTCCTCATCCATATGGAATCCCACAGTACTTGATAAATGAAATAAGCTGAACCTTGAATTACATGTGCCAGAATTTCCTTCTTTTTAAGGTAGAATTATATTCTGGTGTATGGATATATCACAGTTTACCCATTGGGCATTTTAGCTATTGTAAATAATGATAGTTTAACATGGTTATGCAAATATCTCTTTGGGACTTGCTTTTAATTGTTTTAGAATACACCCAGAAATGAAATGCGTAGGTCACATTTTATTTATTTATTTATTTATTTAAAAATATCATATTTAGCCAGGAGTTGTGGTGCACGCCTTTAATCCCAGTGCTTGGGAGGCAGAGGCAGGCAGATCTCTGTGAGCTCAAGGCCAGCCTGGTCTACATCTCAAGCTCCAGGCCAGTTGGGGCTACAGGGAGACCCTGTCTCAAAAAGACCAACCCCCCCACCCCAGAAAACCTTTAGCCTATGCTCCTGATACCTCTTATCCTTATCTATGTTGTGGATTTCTATTTATTCACCATTCTATGGCACTCTACATAATCTTCTGACTCTAATGTGTACTGTCTACTTGGCTCTCTTTCACTAATAGGTGAGCTTTGTAAAAGACCATCAGAGGAAGTCTGGACTGTGAGGAACATGTACGAAGAACAGCATGGAAAGCGCCAACCTCCTCTCTGAAAGTTACTCCACTTTACTCTCCTCTTGCTGTGAATTTTAAAAATAGAACTGTTTAAAAATATTGATTATATTTCATACTCTTCTACCAATGAATTCAAGATAAGACAGCAAATTGTGGAGTTATTTAGAAAAACACACAATTGAGGCTGCCATGCTTACCTAAAGCAAATTCCAAAGCAGCCTAAAAGGTGACCAGTCAACCTCCCTTCTAGAAAAGTCCCTGGCTCCATAATGATGGCTGATTAGATGGGTTCCACCCACACCACCCAACCTCAGGTACTCTTGTATTAGATATTTCAAGTTTAAACTCATAAAACTGTCACAACTCCCTTTTCAAATAAACACTTGGGCTTTTGTTGTATCTAGAAATAAACTGCTTTATTCACCAACAGGTCTGACTTTGGAATCCTTATATATATTTTGGCATGGTCAACTTTCATTTTGACTACTGGTCCATCACTCTAAGCTAATGACACATTCTAAAGATAAGTTAGATCTATGAGATGCTTATGGAAACTCATAGCTGGCTCTTAGGACATCATTTTGAAATTATAAAAAAATTGACATTTTTCTGTATTATTGGTATTTTCCATTTCGGTTTCTGACAAAGATTTTTTTACTGCCTTTTATGAATTTGTCCACAGGCACAGGGGGGCAGATGATCAAATCTCCTTAGACTGACAACAGTATACCTATGGATGTACCAGATGCAATAATGGGGGTCTCCTTGAAGAGAACTGTTGAGTAAGAAACAATCTGTTTCATAAGTAATATGGGACTGTTTCTTCTTTTCATTCCCTTCTGACTTTAGAGTCAAAATAGTAAGTCAAAAGACAAGCTCTGAAAACACAGACGAGCAGAAGGACAGCCAACGTGCTGTATGTTTCCACCCAGCACAGTGGTCACAAATACGGATTTTGTTCTACAGGTAGCCACAGAATGGAAGCGTCATGTTCTGAAGCTGGAAGGACCCTCAGCAGCACTCAAGTCCCCCTATCTACTCATAAAGGGTAAGTGTACTGTGTGGTTACAGTCTCTTATGATGACAGGTTAGTAGCACTTAACACCAGGTCTCAAATCATAGGACTCATGGTACAGTGCTCATTCCAAGAAAGTACCAGCTTCCAAATGTTTCTATTTTCTGATTACTGTCCTGTCAAGTCTGAATATTCCAGCTACTGTGCCTGCAGTTTGCAAGTTTTGCTTGTTTCTAGACTACGTGTTTTGCACACCCATCGGCAACTGAAATGACCCTGGGGGGGCAACACGAGGTTTCCACGTGAGTGGATATCAGGTGCAGTTCCACGTGGGGTTATCTTTTGTCTTCACTTTCCAAGGGCAATTCATAACCTTCAAGACCCTGTCTGTGGTTGTGGTTGTGAGTGTCCTGTTTTCTAGTGAGTTTCTTTGCCCTGCGATGGTACACTATTAATGCTATAAAGCCCTGAACTGTCATTGTTCCTGAATGTCATAGAAGTTGGCCTGGTTCATTCAACACAAGGATAGCACCCCAACACAGACTATAATCCAGGAAGAAACCTATGTTTAAATTCAATGTACTTATTTGTTTTTATTAATTAATTTCTAATTTTTTAAGCTTTTTTTGGGGGGGGGTTTCAAGACAGGGTCTCCCTGTAGCCCCTGCTGTCCTGGAACTCACTCTGTAGACCAGGCTGGCCTTGAACTCACAAAGATCTGCCTGCCTCTGCCTCCCAAGTGCTAGGATTAAAGGCGTGCGCCACCAAGCCCAGCCCAAAGAGTTTTTAAAAGAAGCATATTCCAAATTTTCCATGATTTTCCTCAAGCACTTGCTGCCATTGTGAGTGTAAATAGGAAAACAATGTCCAATTCACTCCTTTCCAAAATTTTGGCATGTATCCAGAGACATTAAAAGATGAAGTTTGGGGGCTGGAGAGATGGCTCAGGGCTAAGGGCACTGGCTGCATGCAGGCAATACACTTATACACATAAAAATAAAATAAAATATTTTTTTAAATGAAGCTTCAGGAATTGGCGATGACAGATGAGAGACAAGGTTTCGATGAGCAAAGAGGAGCGTGGTTGGCTATTTGGAGAGTTAGCAGCAAGATCCCATGTCCAAAAACTGAGGTCCTATGCGGTCACCCTCTCTTGGGAGTATAGGATTGTGGGTATGATGGGATTTCACTCCTGGGATAAGGTTACTTCATCTGACAATGCTGAAAGGATTTTCCAGCTGTTAATAGTATCCCTGATTGGTTGAATTTGGGTTAACTGAAAGAAAGAGCATCCTTAGGTCTAGTCCTTTTTATTTTTATTTTTATTTTTTATTTATTTATTTATTTTGTCTTTTCGAGGCAGGGTCTCCCTGTAGCCCCAGCTGGCCTGGAACTCACTCTGTAGAGGTCTAGTCCTTTTTAAATAGCTTACCCTGTATGAAGGGAGAAATGTGGAACACTGGAGGGGTCGTCCTGCTTGCTTTGAGAAAGGACCTGTGGGTGAGTGCTAGGAGCTGAGAGTGGCCCTGAGACAAGAACCAGCCAGAAAAGGGAACCCCAGCCTTGCAATGGAAAAGAATGAATAATGTCAAAAATCTGAACATCCCTGAGAGATGAGCCCTTCACAGCACAAAAGCCAGGGATGGGGGGGAAAGCTTGCTGGTAGAGAACTTGCCTAGCATGTGGAAGGCCTAGGTAGGGGGAATAGTTAAAATTCAGGTGTCAGCTGAGCAGAGTTACTCTGATACTACATATTTCTCTTTCTGGGTCCCCTCTTCTGCACACTACCCCATCTCAGACCAACGTGACCTTTAGGTGAACATTCAGCTGGCTTACGTCTGGACTGGGGCCCTAGAAGACACTGACTAGCTACTTGTACATAGACTCTTGACTTACAACAGTAAGTATAGGATGGTTTAAGTTTCCAAATTTGTTAGTATCCTAAGTGTGACAGAAATGAATACAAGAGTGTATCATGCACTTCATCGTGCAAGTTTATGGGGCAATGTACAAATGTCATAAAATCTGAGGGCAATCACATCGTTACCAAATAAGAGGGTGACAGGATCTAGAATCACCTGGCAGACAACCCTCCAGGCATATGTATGGGGGATTATTTAGGTTAGGTTAGCCTCTAGGCTAGCCTTTGGGGACTATCTTTTATGTTAATTGAGGTGAGAGGATCTTCCCACTATGGACAGCACAGTTCCCTCGGATGGGAGCCTAGACTAGGCTAGATCCTAGACCCTGGACTAGAAACTGGGCCAGCGAGATGGGTCAGCAGGTGCTTGCTGCCAACCCTGATGACCTGAGTTCCATTTCCAGGACCCACATGGTAGAAAGAAAGAATTGACTCCTGAAAGTCGTACTCTTGACTTCCACACATGTGCTGTGACATGTATAATCCCCCAATAATAATAAACCAAATGTAGTAAAAAATGTTTAATGAAAAAGGAAAAAGTGGGGGAAGGAGAGATGGCTCAGCGGTTAAGAGCGCTGACTGCTCTTTCAGAGGACCCGGGTTCCATTCCCAGCACCCACATGGCGGCTAAGAACCATCCGACGCCCTCTTCTGACATCCACAGCATTGCATGACATGGGTGCACTAACCTACATGCAGACAGTACATGTATACACATAAAAATAATAAATAAATAAAAATCTTAAAAAATAATAAAAATAAAGGTTACTAAAAAAAAAAAGAAAAAGGAAAAAGTGGGTTAAGCACAAGTGCTCGTGCCTCTACTTCCACACTGCAGAGGCAACGTGCGCAGTCATCTCAAGCCTCTGCTGCTGTGATGTTCCCACCACGATGGACAGTGTCCTGGAGCTATGACCTAAAATAACTCTTCTTCTCTTAAGTCAACTTTGTCAGGGTATTTTTATCATGGCAATAGCAAGAGAAATGACATGACACAAGGAATGATGGGTAAGAGCAACCAGCACAGAGATGCTGCTGGTCTGATTGCTGCACTGGATGGAACCATCTGCGTTTTTAAGAGGCTGGTGAAGTACTAACAAGATGCTGAATGTATCATCTGTGGTTTCCCACCCTTGTCTTTATCTCTTCTTTCAGGATGAAACACCTCTGCTCCCTTAGTTCAGACTTGCTGCTAGTGCGCATTCATAATCTGTGAAGAACGGATGTTCGAAATGGGAATGGAGCCGAGTGTGGTGGTGCACACCTTTAATCCCAGCACTCAGGAGGCAGAGGCGGGCAGATCTCCGTGATCAAGGCCAGCCTGGTCTACATACTGAGTTCCAGGCCAACTGGAGGTACAGGGAGACCCTGTCTCAAACCAAAACAAAGAAATGGGAATGAGAAGAGTGTGATGACAACTTGAGCTGAGGAGGACACTGTGCATCATGCTTTCTCTTTGTGTAAGAACAAATACAAGAAATTTAAAACGTAAAAACCACAAAGACAGATTTACTTAAATTATCATTCAAAGAAGAAATAAACAATGTGGTGGTAGTCAGGGAGCTCACAGTGAAGGTCAATACTCAACTACTGTATCATTATTACTGTAACTGGGATATGTGTGTTTTTTCTACCTGCATATTTTATTCCATTTGTGTTTTAATGCTCAGCTGATGAAGTGTCTTGTATCGAGAGATTTGGAATGAGTTAAAAATATTCAAAGTGGTAGCAAGACCCTTGTATATTTTTAACAAAACAATCAGAAGTTATATTAAAAAATAATAAAGACTATTTAAGTATAATGATAAATATATCAATTTAAGAATAGAGTAAGCTAGGTGTGGTGGGCCATACAAGTAATCTCAGCACTCAGGAGGCTGAGGCAGGGGGATCATAAGTTTAAGACCAGCCTGGGCTACATAACGAGACAAAATCTTAATATTAAATTCTCTCTCTCTCTCTCTCTCTCTCTCTCTCTCTCTCAGTATGCATATATATATGTATATATATGTATTAAATTTATACTTAAGAGGCAATATAGTATAGTGGCTTAGAAATAACATAACATGGTTTTCAAATCCCATCACAGACAACATTGATTTTGGACAAGGTCCCATTATTTCTGTGATTCAGCTTCTTTATCTGCAAAATGGAGAAAATAAGAGTATCTCCTTATGGAGTTGTTTTGATATTATATATATTATACATATTAGTACATATGATGTCCTTAAACAATAAGCACTTGAAAATGGACTTCTTATAGGCAGATGTTAAACCCTATCAACATACAGTACATCAACATCTTTTATCCTGTCGAACTTCTGAACTTTGTCCCAGTGCAACACCCAACACTTACCCACTGTGGCTGATGCGGATGAGAGCAGAGACTTGCCCCAGGAGCCCCAGCCTGCCCATCTGGCTTCCTGTGGTGAGGAGTCCACAGCCTGCAGAGGAGCAGAGGAGCCGCAGGTCAGAGACTGACTTTGTCCCCGAATGGAAGAACCCATGTTTGAGACACAGAGAAGGTTTAAGAACAAAACATTGTCACCAACCATATCTCCCTGACTTATAGTGTACATGGGCCATAAAAGAGGAACTCTACCCACACTGCAATATGTACTTTGGAACCAAACTGAGTAATGGAGGTGTGGACTCCTAAGCACTTGGTCTGAAGTGTGACAGAAGCCACAGTTCTCCCTTACATGGAACACAGGGACAAGGGCTTTTGTGTTCAAACACATTTGAACACAAAAGTGACTTAAAAATGTCTAGGACTTCTTTTTTTCTCCTTCCTTCCTTCCTCTTTCCTTCATTCCTCCCTCCCTCCCTCCTTCCATCTCTCCATCCCTCCCTCCTCCCTCTTTCCTCCCTTCCTCCCTCCCTCCTCCCTTCCTCCCTCCCTCCACCCTTCCTCCCTCCCTCTCTCCCTTCCTCCCTCCCTCCCTCCCTCCCTTCCTCCCTCCCTCCCTCCCTCCCTCCCTCCCTCCCTCTTGCACGTGTATGCGTGTATGCACATGTGTCTGTGTGGGTGCTCTCAGAGGCAGAAGAGGGCATCAAGATTTCCTGGAGCTGGAGAGACAGGTGGTTGTGAGCCACCCAACATGGGTGCTGGGAACTGAACTCAGGTCCTCAGCAAGAGCAGTAAGTGCTCTTAACTACTGAGCCATCTCTCCAGCCCAAGTCACACAATTCTTAGAGAGCTAAAG
>VZQC01013287.1:576693-646693 GCA_009823505.1 Rhizomys pruinosus | reverse complement strand
ATGAGGAAAAGGTGTTTACTCAGTTCACAGTTCTGGGGATTAAGGGCAAGCACCAGCACTGGCTTGGTCCAATGTGAACCTCAAGGTGGATGGAATCCTAGTATCGGGGCACATCTTAAAGCAGAGACCTAAAGAACAAGTCAAGGGTTAGACTCATTCTTGTGAGCTCAGGAGTGTCATGAGAGCTACCTTAATTCCTTCTTAGGACAGCTTCCCCAAGGACCCGATGACTTCCCACCATCCCCTACTTCCCAAAGGTCCCACTTTTCAACATTGCCACACTGAGAACCAGTCTTTTTAACATGATCCTTTAGGGATCCTACTCAAACTATATTGAAAACACGACAATGCTTCTGTTCTATCTTTTAAGTCTTACTTTTTGGGCCAGCATTCAGTATTGTGATTTCAGTTCTTTTTAATTGATTAACATGCATACTTTGTTGTTATAAGTGCTTCTTAGATTAAGCTACAATCCGCAATCTGTCAGGACTGCAATAAAATATGTACAGTCCAGGTCAGCTGGCATTCTAATTTGGAAAGCTGTACTCCAGGGGGCAGACATAATGAGCAATTCTATTCTTTGTGTCTCTATTAACACCTGATGCTTTGCTAACAAGCATTCCGAATTGCAGGAATGTATTTTAATTGATGAACACAGTGGACTTTTCATTAGCACCCTGAGGATCTCAAATGAAAGGTATTCAAGATCTGTGGATGGCTAAATACATTTGATAATTTCTTCCTACCTCACATAAATAGAAGAAAGGTTTAGGGGAGGATGAAATGATTCCATGGGTAAATGTGCTCACCACCAAGCCCGAAGACCTGAGTTCAATCCCTGGAACCACGTGGTAGAGAGAATTGCCTCCGGTAAGTTGGGCTCTGACCTCTGCACGTGCACCATGTCATGCTGGTATCCCACAATCCCCCACACACCCCAACCCCACATGCAAATGAATAAATAAATTGCTAAATTTTTTTCTTTTTTAAAGAAAGCCTTTTGGCCCTTGTCAATGATCTTCCACTAAGCTTTGCACTCTGGGGAATTCTGGCTATTCACAGCAGGCTTCTTCTCAGGGGAAGGAATCCTACTTCTGAAATCTAGTGAGCCTTTCACTCAGGTGGCAGGCAATGTACCAAAAAGGACTGAATTGAGGAGCGTTCTCAGACCTATATAGGAAACAATTTCTGTGGACTATTTTTTAAAAATATTATTTTTGTGGATGTATGTGTGTGCCTGCCTGAGTTAATGTGCTCATATGCATTCAGGAATGCTGCTCTTGCAGAGGAGCGGGGTTTGATTCCCAGCACTGATATGGAGGCTACCTACCATCCTTAACTGCAGTTCCAATGCCCTTTCTGGCCTCTGTGGGCATTACATGACACAGGTGCACTTATACACATAAAATAAAAATAATAAATAAAAATGTCAGTGTGGTATATACAGTGTGATTAGGGATTTGCCTTGTAGAGGAAGAGGTGATTCTTACTATTCAGACTTCTTTTCTGGCTACTAAAAACTATCAGAAAAAAAAAAAAAGACCTAAAGTCTGTGTATGGCCAAACGGGTTGAGTGTTGGCATTTTCCATCTTAACAGTCCCACAGACTTCCATAGCTTACATGGCTGCCCAGGAGCCAATAGCTTAAAAATCATCTCTCTCTCTCTCCTGACCACAGCATCTGTCTATACAACATCTCCGCTTTGCTGTCCTGTGGGCCCAGCATCATCTCACCCCCTCTACATGTATATGCACACATGTGCATGTATACCTTCATGCATACAATCACATACATACACTACACAGCAACATACATGCAATATAACACACACAAACACACACACCACATATATGCATACACACAAAATAATGCAGAAAAACATGATTTGGGATGGGTCTCTTAAGGGCTTATAGGCTAGTAAATAATAAATTCTTACAAGATTCCTGGAACAGGTGTCATTCTCAACAAGTACACAAGACAAACCTCTTTGAATTGAGGCCAAGGATGTCCCTGATTTATTTATTTATTTATTTATTTATTTATTTATTTATTTATTTGAGACAGGGTCTCCCTGTAGCCCAACTGGCCTGGAACTCACTATGTAGGCCAGGCTGGCCTTGAACTCACAGAGATCTGCCTGCCTCTGCCCTCCTGAGTGCTGGGATTAAAGGCATGGACCACCATGCCAGGCTTTGAGTTCTTAAAACTGGTTTAAATGCTCCATTGACGACTTTGCTTATGCTTCGGGAGATGCTTAAATGCTTGTAGATGACACCATCTTCCTTGACTAGACCGTAGGAATCCTGCAGAGAGCAACACGTTTCAGATTCCTGGTGGTATGGAGCTGATAGAGATCTAAGAGAGTGTGTTCTAACTTGCAATATTCAAGCAAGGAGGAAAACAAACCTTCTCCCACAGATGCTTTGGGTAGATTCTTAAAGCCTTAGCTACGTGGCGTCTGAGTCCATACACCAAAACGGATAAGAAAGAGAAGGAAGGGCTGCACAGCCGGCTCAGCAGCTAAGAACATGTGTTCCTCCTGCAGAGGATCCAAGTTCCAAGTTGGGTGGCTCACAACTGCCTGCAATGCTAGCTCTAGTGGATCCAATCCCCCTTCTGGGCTCTGTAGGCACCACACTCATATGTACCCCCCCCCAGACACACATGTTCACACATTTTTAAAAATTCTAAAAAAATTTAAATTGGGCTGGAGAGATGGCTCAGCGGTTAAGAGCGCCGACTGCTCTTGCAGAGGACCTGGGTTTGATTCCCAGCACCCACATGGCAGCTAAGAACTGTCTTTAACTCCAGTTCCAGGGGAATCTGACGCCCTCTTCTGACCTCCGAGGCATTGCACGAGATGAGTGCACCAACCTACATGCAGACAGTACATTCATACACATAAAAAATAATAAATAAACTTAAAAATTTTTAAATGTTCAGGGGGCTGGGGAGATAACTCAGTGGTTAAGAATACTGGAGGCTCTCGTAGAGGACTTACCCATGTGGGTTCTGTTCCCAGCACCCACATGGCAGCTAACAACTATCACTAACTCCAGTTGCAGGGGATCTGACACCCTTTTTCCACGTCTGCAGGCAGAGCACAACATGGGTGCACTTACATACATGCAGGCAAAACACTCATACACATAAAAATAATTTTTTAATGTTTAAAGAAAGAAGACAGATTGTTTCTTTGGCAGCATGGTGATCTTTCAAAGAGGTGTGATGCATAGTCTTAACTGACAACTTGCTTGGATAAGAAAACCTGGTAGCAGCCAAAGAAAGTATGCCTATGAGTGTGTATGTGATAGTGTTTGTGAAGACAATCAGATACAAATGCTGACCTAATGAGTGCATAAATCCCTTTACAGATTCATGATGTAAGTTATAAAATATCAGATATAAGATGGCAAAAGGTAGGAGAGGAGCCTCGTTCAAGGAAGTAGGTCACTGGGTGTGCCTTGTGTTTGCTACAAATAAGAATCCTGCCTTGTCTGGTGACATACACCTTTGGTGCCAGTCCCTGGGAGGCACAGGCAGGTGGATCTCTGTGAGATTGGGGCCAGCCTGGTCTACATGCTGAGTTCCAGGCAGGTTGGAGCTAAGGAGACAAAAAAAAAAAAAAAGTGAAATAAAAAATAAATGAGAATCCTATCTAGCCTTACAGTCAAAGTTAATATGTTTTGAGATCATTTAAGACTACTGCAGCTTGTTTACAAAGGAAACTATCTTAGTGGGCCTTGGGCTCTTTTTGTAAACTAATCATATAGTTTTAATCTCTCATGACCTTTCCTGTCTCTAACCCACTGGAAGCAACAAATTATCCTGTTTCTGTTGCAAACAACAGGTGAGATTAGACTGATAACATCTATTTGTGGTTGTGTGTGTGTTGTTCTAGGTCCGTAGGGGGTCAGAAAGGGAAATGAAAGGACAAGGCTCTTCATTTATTTCTCATATATGCTATGTTTACTGTTTCACTAAATAGAAAGTCCTTTGTTTGAGAGAACAGCTCTGGGAGGACTCAGGAGCAACAAGGCCTGAGAAAAGATTGGGTTCACTCTCAGTTTTAAACAATGCCAAGAGTCAAACTGTCTATGTTCAGGCATATTGTGACCTGTTTCTGCCACAACTAGGGGCATATCTTTGGGGGCTTTATCTGTCTTGTCCTCTTCCTAGTTCCCCTTTCTCTTTGTTTCTTGTTGGCCGTGAGGCGAGGAATCTCCTTTGCAACAGGCTCCTGCCACTGTGGTATTTTGGCCAAGTGCATGAGACCAAGCTACCATGGGCTGAACCTTCAGAAACTGTCAGAGTAAATATTTCCTCCCATTGAGTTGTTTACACTGGGTGTTTCTTCATAGGGACACAAAAGGTAATTGACAGAGCAGGATTGTGGCCTCGCCTGGTAGGCTACTGATCACATCCTTTTCTCTGGCCTTCCTTTAGGCACAAGACCCTATTGGTCAAGGTACAGTCTCCACTCAGTTAGGGAAAAGCAAATATAATGCTATTACTCAGATGCAAGTAACTATCAGATGCAGATCCCTTTCAAAAAGACAGACATGAACATCATCACAGAATTTAATGTGTTCTAGAAGATGCCGGTATGCACTTCCTCAAAGAACAGTGTGACAGATTTTTTTTAATTTATTTTTATTTTATGTGTCTGAGTATATTGCTTGCATGTATGTAAGTAATGCCCATAGAAGTCAGAGAGGGTATTGGATCCCCTGGAACTGAAGTTACAGATGGCCGTTAGCTGTCATGTGGGTGCTGGGAATTGAACCCAGGCCCTCTGCCAAAGCAGTCAGTCCTTTTAAATGCTGAGCCATCTCTCTAGCCCTTGTGCCAGATTTTTTGAAAGCAGGTATTTTTCTACAGAAACTTTTTTAAAGGATGATGAGGTTTGTTTTTTTTTTTAATTTTTTTTATTTTAATTTTTTTTGGTCTTTTTGAGACAGGGTCTCCCTATAGCCCCAGCTGGCCTAGAACTCGCTCTGTAGACCAGGCTGGCCTTGAACTCACAGAGATCTGCCTGCCTCTGCCTCTTGAGTGCTGAGATTAAAGGTGTGCCACCATGTCCAGCTTAAAGACCGTTCTTAGCTGCCACATGGATGCTGGGACTCAAACCCAGTTCCTCTGCAAGAGCAGTTGGTACTCTTAACCGCTGAGCCATCTCTCTAGCCCCAGGATGAGATTTTTATGAAGCTTAGATACACCTAGGATCAAATGGGTTTTTGAGCTTGACTATTTTCAATAGACTCTGACGTTCCTAGGGGACCTAGTTCAACATCTAAGTAACTAACTCATAAGGAAACTTTTGATTCAAGGCCTGCCTTCCTTCCTCCCTCCCTCCTCCATCCCTCCTTTCCTTCCTTCCTTCTTTCCTTCCTTCCAAATTTATTTTTGTCTGGATTGACAGAGAGTCATTTTCATTACTGCAAGAAGATTACTTGCACATATCTGACAAAGGGCAAATGGAATAAATGGCCAATACTCAAAGACTAGGCACAAAACTCATCTCTTCTAATTTTAACTTAAGTAACTCTGGATAAGAAACTAAGGGAGAGGAAAATGGCCTTTCCTGGTAATTTCTTAAAAGAGACTAAATTTGCTCTGACTTAGAAGGCTTTAAATCTGACCTGGGTAAAGATACCGTCTTTCCTCCAAGCCCTTTCAGCGTCTCTGCCCTTCTGGGAACAAACCTGTTGAAAGCATTGTCCTCAAGCCTTGGCTCTCCCACACACACATCATACAGAGCCTCAGAGCCAACACTGTGGCCAGTGTTTGAACTGCCATCCAATTACCTCTGGGATGCTTCATGGTGAGGAAGTATTCAGTATTCCAAAATCCCTGCAATGCTAGCAGTGTGTGTGTGTGTGTGTGTGTGGTGTGTGTGTGTGTGTGGTGGGGGTAATCTGCTGCCAGCTGGCTCACATCTAAGGTTTATAAAGTGTCATCAAAGCAGGATTTGTCTAATTTCACCCAATTTGTTCAGGCAATTTATGAAGGCAGACATGGGGGGAGGGCACTGATTTTTTTTTTTTTTTTGGTCTTTTAGAGACAGGGTCTCCCTATAGCCCCAGCTGTCCTGGAACTCACATTGTAGACCAGGCTGGCCTTGAACTCACAAAGATCCGCCTGCCTCTGCCTCCCGAGTGCTAGGATTAAAGGTGTGCGCCACCATGCCCGGCGGGCACTGATTTTTTTTTAACTATTCTATCTTCACTAAGAATCCTATTATAACTATTAGAAGTTTAAAGTTGGAATGAATAATTTATTCATCAACATGTGGATTCTGAATTCCTGGAACTTCTTTTACATGGTTTGGTGTGGTTTCTTCAAGTCTTTCAAACCCAAACGGTGTGTCTGTTATATTTTTCCTAATGTGCCTATATATTTACTTATTATTATTATTATTATTATTATTATTATTATTATTTGAGGCAGAGTCTCATGTAGCATGGGCTGGCCCAAACTTACTATATACCCAAGGTCGATCTCATTGAACCCTTGATCCCATGCTTCCCTTCCCTAGGGCTGGGATCACAGGTGTGTGCCACCACATCTAGTTTCATTTGATGCTGAGGGTTGAACCCAGAACTTTGCAAATGCTAGGTAAGCACCTACCAACTGACCTAGCTCCATCCCTGTACCTACATATTAATAATACTACTTAAAAACTGGAGCCCCTCCCCCAGTAGAAACATAGCCAGAGGACAGATGGGTTCTGGAATCAGGAGACTTGGGTCTTCCCTTTGCTCTACTTTGGGGAAATGACCGGCTCTCCTGGGGCACCTAGTTAACAGCATTCAAATTGCAAGCTTGAAGCTTAAAGCCTGCCCCAGTCTTACTTCTGGGTCTGTTGTAGCTATTGTTGCTGTTTAAGGACTTAAAAAAAAAAAAGTAACCCAGTAGCCAAAAGGATGAACTGGCTTGCTTTCTCCAAATGCCATTTTGTTTGGTTTCATTTTTACAGCGCTGGGAGTCAACTCCAGATCCATGGACTATGCTAATCAGGTGCAGTACTAGTGCACTGCATCTCCAGCTCTCTTCAAATGCTTTTGAAGTGCTTAGCTTTGCACCACAGAATTTTAGAGCTGGAATGGTACTAAGAGGCCACCAACTCAAAGAATCCTAAAAAAGCTGGGCATGGTGGCACACACCTTTAATCCTAGCACTTGGGAGGCAGAGGCAGGCGGATCTTTATGAGTTCAAGGCCAGCCTGGTCTGCAGAATCCTAAAAAATACCCTGAAGGTTCTTTGGCCTGGAGCAACTGTTTTCAATCCTGACTGAACATCAGTACTATCTGAGGCACTCTGAAAAAGCACGTGAAGCCCCATCCGTGAACCAAACTCCTTGGAGTTGGGACTCTGGTGTTAGGATTTTTTTTTTTAATTTTATTTATTTCTGTATGTGTATGAAGTACTGTCTGCATGTAGGTTTATGCACCCGTGTTGTGCAATGCCTCGGAGGTCAGAAGAGGGTGTCGGATTCCCCTGGAACTGGAGTTCTCCTGGAATTGGAGTTTCAGACAGTTCTCGGCTGCCATGTGGGTGCTGGGGATCGAACCTGGGTCCTCTGTAAGAGCGGTCGGTGCTCTTAACCGCTAGGCCATCTCTCCAGCCTGTGTTAGGATATTTTAAGCCCTCCCAGTGGCTGGAGTGCTTGGATAGAGTTGGGAGCCTTGGTCTGGGAGTTTGCGATCCTTTAGGGGTCCATGGCTGCCTTCAAAGGCCTTGCATGTGACCTCTCAGAGGTCATAAATTCTGTGGGTATCCCATATCTAGCCCCCATAGCATTCCCAAGAACGGCTGCTAAGCTTCAATTTAGAGCTCCTGGCATGTCCAGCCTGAACCAGGCGAGCCATGAATGCAAGCCAGCAAAACTAGAAACTTACTTAAACCAGTATGAGTCTAACTCAAGTGAGTGGTTCTTAATCGTGCACTTCGTAGGTGATAGCATCATGCTGCAATGTCTAAGGTTGGACCTTTCCAGTGGATGGGAAACACCTCCTCCCTCAGGAAGCTTATCTTATCTTATAGCAGGCTTAAGAAAGATAAGCTCTACTTGAATAAAAGTCATAAAACATTGGAAGTGGGCTGGAGAGATGGCCTAGCGGTTAAGAGCGCCGACCGCTCTTACAGAGGACCCGGGTTCGATCCCCAGCACCCACATGGCGGCTGAGAACCGTCTGAAACTCCAATTCCAGGAGAACTCCAGTTCCAGGGGAATCCGAGACCCTCTTCTGACCTCCGCGGTGTTGCACGACACGGGTGCACAAACTTGCATGCAGACAGTACATTGATACACATACAGAAATAAATAAAAAAATTAATAAAAAATAAATAAATAAAACATTGGAAGTGACCATCCAGTTCTTCATGTGAAAAATCTTCATTTTATAGAGAAAAAAAAAACAAAAACCAAAACAGACCAAAAGAAATGATGTCTCTTGGCCAAATTAACATAGTTCATTTCAGTCTGAAAAAAATGAATGCTTAGATCTTTCAGTTCCCTGTTTCATGTCCACCCTCACCACACACTGCTGAATTACTTCAATGTGATCTAAGAGGCCTGCTTCACGGTTAACAGGGTTGGGCTTCAGTGGAGGCTACTCCCTGATCCCTCACAGGCCATCATTCTAGGCCATCTTCTTCCATGTTAAGTGCCTCTCGCTCTACATGTTGCTACATGCTCAGAGGGAAAGGCATGGGGAAACCCAGCTGGGGTGGGCACATTGTTGACCACAGGTACCCAGAGCAGCGGGTGACAGCTTTACACCTATAATCCCTGCACTCAAGAGGCTGAGGCAGGAGGATGAGCTTGAGGTCAGCCTGGGAAACAAAGCAAGACCTCGAGTCAACCGAACCCCTGGCTGGCCACCAAATAAAGGTACTGACAGGGAGACAGTGGCCTAGCAGACAGGGGCAAGCACTGAGAGGGAGTGCATGGAGTGTCCCCTAGAAGGTGACAAGAGATAATAAATTAGTGATCTGAATGCTGAAGATCTCCACAATGATATGTAATGACACAGCAGGATTTCAGTGGTCATCAGAGACTCTAGGTCCTTAATCTGGAATTAAGTCCAAAACCATATTATCTTTTGTTATCTACTGAGCACTCCAAGACAAGCTGCTTACCAGCTCTGAGCCTAGGTGCCACATCTATTAACTGCAGTGAGTTCATAGCTTTGGACCATTGCACAGAGGGAACAGCACAGCTCTGCTGTGGCCAGCAAGTTCCTGGCACGTGGGGTATGTCCAGTAATTGGTGGTGGTTAGAATTCTTAACAAAGTGATCAAAATGCAAATAAGATAGCCACGAGTTTTTCTTCTGCATGTCTTATCTGTTACCTCGAGACATGCTCCTGATTACACGTGATGTCATAACACATCCTGAACTCTCACTTCCCAGATGCAGGTTTGGAATAGGCTTTGTCTGCAATGAAACCTACATGAAATTTAATTCCCATGAGATATTAAGAGATGGGACCATGTGGGACCCTTAAGGGCTAATTAGGGGACCGAGGACATATCTCAGTGGGAGAGCACTTGTCTAGAATGGGGGAAACATGAGTTTGATTCCCAGCACCACGAAGTGTGTGTGTGTGTGTGTGTGTGTGTGTGTGTGTGTGTGTGTGAGAGGGGGGGACGGGGTGGGATTTGAGCTCTGCCCTCATGGACACATTAATTCATTTGTGGAATTAATAGATGAGTAGGTTAGAATAGGACTGCTGTAACAGCAAGATGGTGTCTCGTGCACTCCCTATCTGCCAAGTGATACCCCAAGTTACCATGTGACACTGCCAGCAAGAAGGCCAACATCATATGTGACCCCTTAACCTTGGAGTAGAGCTGTGGATCCACATAAGCCTCTTTTTGTCAGTGTACCCAATCTGTGGTACTGTGTTACTAGCAACCGGTAACAGCCTATGACAGGAGGGGTCAGGTAAGGCTTAGGTCGGAATGAATTGAAGGGCAACTCTTACCATGTCGTTCTGTTCTTTCAGGGATATTTCCGATCCAGCACTTCCCTCGAGGCTGACGGAATCAATGCACTCGGCCAGGGTGTCCTCAGTCTCTTGCCCATTGAGAGGGGGTTCTGGGACAGCAGTGTCTTTCAACTGCTCTGGAAGCTCTGCAGTGGCAGTCTCTGCACAGGAACCGGCTGTGTCTTCATGCAGCAGCTCTCCTGTGGTGTCAGCTGGTGCTGGCGCATCTGATGCTGTGACAGGACCACACTGGGCTTCTGTATCTTTAGCTGGAGAGTCACTCTTGAGCATCTCAGTGACATCTGCTCTGTCTCCATTGGCTACAGTGTCACCAGCATCATCGGACATTTTAAGGTCTGTCAACAGGATCACAAACACTTTGTGCTGTTATCTGAGTTGATAATCTTTCATTCAAAGCCAGTAGTAATTCAATTACACCTATTAGGTATAAACTTTCTTCTACCAACAAGTAACTCTGTGACCAGAATAAAGGCCTGAATAAAGGCCCACAAAGATGTGTATCTCTTAACCCCTAGAGCCTGTGAATGCTCCCTTACATGGGAAAATGAGCCCCAGGTGAATGAAGGATCTTGACAGGTGGAGCTTATCTTCATTTCTCTGACTGGGTCCTAAGTGTTGTTAACCAGAGGAGCAGAGTTTGATTATAAGAAGAATGAGACACGATGAACATAAGCAGAGACTGGAGAGACACACTTGAAGGCAGAGGGCCACAAGCCAAGGAATTAAGGCTGTCACTAGAGGCTGAAGTAAGCAAGGAAACCATTCTTCCCTCTGAGACGCTAGGAGGTACCAGCCCCAAAGTTCTTGATCTTAGCCCAATGAAACTTCATTTCTGAACCATGACCTCTAATATTGGAAGAAAATAAGTGTGTGTGTGTTGTGGACATCATGACTTTTGTTGTAATTTAATATAGAGCCAATAGGAAATGAACATGAGGCTGAAGCCTTGTCTTGAAACTTGCAAGACTCTTAGCATGAAGGGATATGGTGTGGGAATTCAGAACATTGCCTGTATGTATGCCATTCTTTATTTAATATGATTTTCTCATCTTTGAATGAATGAGAACCACATACAAAGCATTTGGAAATTTAAATCAGGCATAGTAGCACACATCTATAATCCCAGCACTCAGGAGGCTGAGGAAGGAGAACCATAAGTCTGAGGCCAGGAAGTCTGAAAGCGTCTACCATGGAGACCATGTCTCAAAAAAGCCAACAAACAAAAGAAGAGAAAACGGAAAAATAAACTATTTAAGAGTTTGTTTTAAAAAATGCCACTTAGGGGCTGGAGAGATGGCCCAGTGGTTGAGTGCTTACTGTTCTTGTAGAAGACCCAGGTTTGGTTCCCAGCACCCACATGGTGGCTCACATTGCCTGTAACTTCAGTTCTAAAGGATCTGGCGCCCTCTTCTGGCCTCTAAGGGCTCCTGCAGGCACGTTGAACACATGAACACCCCAAAGTGCACATACATACTAAAACGCACATAAATAAATAAATCTTTTGAAAATACCACACAGGAGGGCACACAGATACACGATCACGCTTTGGTCCTTGGTGGCCACATTACCTGGTAACTTTTCATGCAGTTCTATGTGTGGTTCTCAAAACCTGCCTCCATGCCACAGAGAATCCACCACAGGTTTTTTTTTGGGGGGGGGAGGGGGAGGGCTTAAGGAGAGAGGAGTAACTGCTAAGGAATATGAGGCTTCTCTTGGAGATGACATAAATGTTCTAAAGTTAAATGGTGACAGTGGCTGTACAAGTGTGTAAATACGGGGCTGGAGAGATGGCTCAGTGGTTAAAGAGCACTGGTTGCTCTTGACTTGAGTTCAATTCCCAGCATCTACATAGCGGCTAACAACCATCCATAACTTGAGTTCCAGGGGATCTGACACCTTCTTCTGATCTTTACAGGCATTGCACAACACGAGTACACTTATATACATGTAGGCAATACACATATATACATAAAATAAAAATAATAAATAAAATATTAAAAAACCAAGTGTGTGCAGATACACCAAAATCCACTGACTAGCTTACTGGAACATAGGAGATTTCATTGTATGTAAATTCTATAATATGTGAATTATAGCTTCATAATACTGATATAAGGAAAATTATGATCAACCGGACATCTCTCCCTTCCTACTTTAAATACTAGGTCTCCTTCTTGTCCTTTGTGTTTCTCACAACAAATCCTATATTTTTCCTAATAACAAACTTAAAGTATTGGAGCTGTCATCGGTTAAACCCTCCCCCTCTTATTGATACACAGTATCAACAGCTATTATTTACCTAGTGCGTACGGCGGCCAGGGGCCAGAGTACTTAAATGAATTATGTCCTTGAGTTAGATATGCTCTAGACAGGAACACTGAGGCTTGGAGGGCATACTTTTATGATCTGAAGTGTGAATCATGTTTGACTTTGAGGTTGAATCTTATCTGCAACGCTACCGGCCTCTTCTTTTGCATTCATTCAGCCAATGGCGGAATTCTACAGCTCAGTATTCAGAAGCCACGCCCACTTTACTTCTCCTTCCCTGCAAGTCTTCCTGTGAGTCACACTGTCTATTCGAACCTTGAGTTTACTGCTTCTGTCTCCCAAATCCACTTTCTTTGCCTTCTGGCTCTGCATCGTTCTCCTGCACGCATCCTGACTCCCCTTCCTGGCCTTGCTGAAGTGAAGCCCTGCACTTAGTGGCATCTGATGTCCCCTTAGACTCAGCTCCCAGAATTCCTTTCCAAACCTTAAGTGACCCAATATAAGTCTCTTCACACACATGTATAATGGAGCTCAGTTGGCTCTTGACTCAATACATTGTTTTCGTAGGTAAACACACACGTACGTAGAACAATCACTTAATTCTTTGCCTCTCTCAACTGTTTTTCTTTTCTGAATTATCAGGGTGCTTTGCTTGTAACTCATCTTGGATAATGATAATCCTCCGATTAGAGTCACCTGATTTTTTTCCATACTCTATTGTAAATTCAATGAAGACATATGTGTTTTTTGCATATATTGGGAAGCTCGGGAAATAATATTCAACACACTAAGATTTGTATGGAGAAGTTCAGTGAAGATATTTCTGAAAACGCAAAGGCCCTAGCTGACTTGTGAAGTCTAGAGGAGTCGATGCTGGCCATGGGCTACAAGAAGGCTGTCCAAAGCAGTGCTGAAATCATAAAGAATGACACAAGCCACTGTGGGGAAAGCCGTGGTGGTTATAGAAGGGGGGCGGGGAACTGACCAGGGAGCCTCGGATAATTGAAAAGCTACTGTCCTTTAGAAGCTGACAAAATCTTCATGAAAACCTCTTTCAGAGGGCAGGGGTTTGCAAATTTTGCTCTCTGCCTATTGGGTAAATACAGTTTTATCAGACAGAGACTGTGGGACTTTCTGTCACCTGGAGTTACGGCTTCTTTACTATGGCAGAGCTGTGAGATGCCACACAAACTGTGAGGCCCGTAAAGCCACAGAGCTGAGATGGTCATTCTCTGACCTCCCATAGAGAATGCTGGCTAGTCCAAGTTCCAAGATAGTACCCGATGGCCATAGCCTAAAGCCTTCTCTGAAGTCTTGCCTGGTCTCCCAGAGACCACCTTGACAAGAATAGGTTCAGGAAAAAAGGACACCAGTGTCACTTTGATGCCTATTTTTCAAATCATCTATAACTTGTCATGGACTTTATCTTTTATTTCTCTTTAAATTGATTTGAACATCCTTATTATTAAGCTAGGTCATTAAGAAGTGCCAATCAGTTTCCTTTCTTGTCTCTATGTAGCCCCGGCTAGCTTAGAACTCACTGTGTAGACCAGGTTGGCTTTGAATTCTGAGAGATCTGCTTGCCTCTGATTCTCAAGTTCTGGGACTAAAGGCATGTGCCACCATGCCTGGCAATTTCCCTCTTCTAAAATCAGGACTATGAGGACAAATCTGGCCAGACCAATATTTGTGGGCAAATGAAAAGCACTATGGGTACTTGGGTGCTCTCCCTTTAATGTGCTGTTACACTATTCATATGCACTCTAAAATACTTTGGCATATGCCATGTGAACTACATGCATGTTAATAAATTAGTTCATATCTAAATTGCTTTATTCAGGGACATACATTCCAGGCATCTGTGGTAAGCATTTTAAAATCCATCACTGGTGTCTGTTTGGAGAGAGGGCTCAACTACCATCTCTTGGGTGGGTATTCCAGAGCATGCTAATTAGCATGAGTGGTATTAGAAATCCTTTCCCACTGGTGAAAGGACAAATCCTTAAGATATGTAGGACGGTGAGAAACAATACACCAATGTCTTCTGTCCCTCTATGCCCAGGGTATAAGGTTATATGCAGTCCGGCAGCTTGACGCCCTCTGGAGTTGGGTTTCTCTAGAACCTCTGACTGGCTGGAGGACTCTAAAACCTGAAGCTGGTTGGATACTGACTCAGTCTTGCCTCTAGAACATGAGTCTAAATGGACACGAGCAAGGGACTGCAAGCTCTCAGGAACAGGCTGGATGACCAAGCCTGGTTGATACTATATCTGTGAGTATATAGCAGAGTCCCACAAGGACCATAGTTCATGGAAATACAACTCCTGTAGGGAGCAGCAGAGGAGGCAACCCTCAGCTCTCCCTACCTCTGATGGACAAATTGCCTTAGTTTGTCTGAAGTGCAGAAAAACTGTTGCAGTTAAAGCTCTCTTCTTTGTGATTGCGCCTCATTCAACCGGCAACAAAACCCAGCCCTTTGGAAATGCACAAGAATCATCTGTGTGGTGCTAAGCTGCTATTAAGACGTATTTATGGAGGAGCATATAGTTCAAAACGGCCAATGTTTTAAACCTGCTTAAATGATAAAAATGGCTAGTATGCAGAACTGACTAGAGGCCAAGACATCAGCTCCAGAGAAAGTAGAGTGTTTTGCTTCTCATCCACCTGTGCCCCTTTTCTAAGCCTAGGGAACAATCTGCGGAAGAGAGGGTGTGATAGAATGTAAGGGCTTCGATTGGGGTTAATGGTGAAACTACAATAATATAGACTGGACACTCATTTGATCAACTTGATTGAACATACAAGCCCCCCCTGCTGGATGGTGGGACCCATGAGCTGTGTGGGTTTGGGCACAACTGCTTGCAAATTGGTTTTACATGAAGGATGCTTGTACTCACAAATTATCACCTATTGTTAAAAAAAATGAAAACAAAACAAAACAAAAAAGCAGAGAAAGATGCAGAAAACTTATGGCAGAATGCACGATCTGCGATGGGTAGGGGGGGGGGGGGGAAGGGGATATATGCCTGAACTGAATTGGAAAATGATGTATGAAATACACAAAGCATCAATAAAAAAAAATGGCTAGTATGAGATGAGCCCTATTTTAACTTCTAATCTGTATTTACTCATTTACTTCTGTTATAGGTCTGATTTTTCTCTACTAACCCCCTCTCTGCAAAACAAAACAAAACAAAACACAAAACACAAAACTAAAAACACCTTTCTTTCCTTTTCTTTCTTTCTTTCTTTCTTTTTCTTTTTCCTTCCTTCCTTTCCTTTCCTTTCCTTTCCTTCCTTCCTTCCTTCCTTCCTTCCTTCCTTCCTTCCTTCCTTCCTTCCTTCCTTCCTTCCTTCCTTCCTTCTTTCTGTTCAGTTTGTTTGTTTTGAAATGGAGGTATCATTTAACCTAGGCTGGTTTTAAGCTCAGTATGTAGCCAAGGATGACCTTGAACTTCTGGTTCTCTTACCGCCACCTCCAGAGTACTGAGATTTCAGGCATGTTCCACCACACCTAGTTTTGTGGGCTGCTTGGGGTAGAACCCAGGGCTTGCTTCACTCCAAGCAAGCACTCTCTAACTGATGCACATCGCGAACCCTCTGTTTTCATACGCCTTCATTGGCTCTGGATCCAACGGTGGCGATGAGGTTTTAAGACTGTGCCATTCTGTCTGAACTACTGGACACTGTTCCATAAATGCACAGCTGTTTCTGAGCAGGAACTGGTGGAGTGTACCAGGACTTGAACTGTGGGAAGCTGCATGTGTCCGGGGTGCCTGCCTCTCTGCCAGGGTGCCCCATCCGCACAGTTGGAAGTCTTTTCTGAGTTCCGGTTTAGAGGGCTGATCACTGCAGTCCTGTCCATGGCTTTGATGCTAGGGAGATTCAACCCACAGAAACAAGGAGGCTGCTTAGGAAACTCCAAGGAGGGGAAGGGGGTGTATAATGAAGCCTTTGTAGGCTCGGAATAAGTTAGTTTTTCATGAGCAAATTTATGCATCACCTAAAATGCTCCTAGAACCATGCAAGATATTGGAAAAACTACCTCACAGCTCCCCAGAAAAACACAGAACCAGAAGACAGAGGGATTAGCTTTCAGGAATAGGGGATGTTCAAGAAGCTAAAACAAAGCCATTCAAGATCCATTCATGGATGGGTGGTGTTATAGTTTAATGGTAGAGTGCGTGCTTAGTGTGCGTGAGACACTGGATTTGATCCCTAGCATGGAAAAAATAATTAAAGAAGAAAAGAAGACAAAAAGAAGGAAAGAAAGAGTTATACGAAACATATAAAAGAAAGGAAAAATGCTCCTGAACTAGTACAAGGAGAATCTTGGATTGGGGCTTTACAGAGGTACTCAGGCTGCTGGGGTAAGAGCACGTGCAAGTGCCCAGCTTCAGGAACGAGCTCGAGACAGTAAGGCTGCACATCTGTGTGGCTGACCCAGAGGCTACATGGAGGAACAGCGAGGTGGATTCTGAGGTGGAAAGAACCGGCCGACAAGCAACAAGCTGTGACCTCTGGTTCCGACTGCAACGGCTCAGTAGGCAAAGAGCTCACTTATTTTCTCTGGGCTTCCTGATCCCTCTGTGAAGTTAAAATGGATGATGTGATGTGGAAACTTCATCCCCACGCCCAGATGGCAGGCCTGGGGTCAGTCCCAGATGACAGAGAAAATGACGGAATTTCAAGTTTTTCATGAATCCTAAGTTTATTAAGCATAAAGCCCTGCCTTTATTTTGCAAGTGTAACTTTTGTGCTTCTCTTGGAATAAAAAATATCACTTATGGGGCTGGACAGATTGCTCAGTGGTTAGGCACACTGGCTCTTCTTGCAGAGGCCTGGGGTACAGTTCCCAGTACCCACATGGGGGCTAACAAGCACCAGTTCCAGGGGGATCCAATGCCCTCTTCTAGTCTATGAGGGCACTGCATGACACAGGTGCACTTAACATGCAAGCAAAAACACACATGGGAAAAAAAATAAAATGTCTCTCATTTCATGAAAACATAACGATAGTGGATGGATTATGTTTTAAATGGCCTCATCTTGTGAAACACAAATGTGGTAAAAGGTAGTCTGAAAGAGATGGCTTCCCCAGTTTAAAAAAACTGCAGGTCAGAGAAAGACCTGTGTCCGGAAGAGAAACTCCTGTTCCTGTGAAGTTTTTCAAGTGCGCACGCCCAGACTCCAGACTCATTCCTACTTCTGTCACATATTTTCTAAAGCACAGAAGAGACCTATTTGTTGTGTTTAAAAGCCAATAGGTGTATTGGGGGTAGGGAAGCCTGTGGCCCCTCACCATCCTGGGGCACCCTGAATTTGGCAACTCAATACTTTCTACACCCTTGGCAGGTTCTCAGAGCTGACACAGCTCCTAAAACTTCTCTCTCTGCCTCCACAGACACAGGTCCTCCTGCCAGGCCAACTCCCATTACTAGCACCTAGGGTCACCCTTAACTTTGGGGTTGCTCTTCCTCTGCCCACTCCCTCCAATCAACTGCTCCCCTGTCTATTTCTGTGAGGCTTTGGAAGTCTTTTTGCCAATCCATCCTTCCAGGACTATGACCTTGCTTCATTCGGACTCACAAATATTTACTGAACTGAAATATACTGGTTTGGGTACTGATTCAAAATAAATGACGTTTTACGTAAGCTTGGTCGGATGAAAGAAACGGCTACTCACAGAGTCTGAATCCCAGAGTTTTGGGGGAACTCCCCCTTCAAATTCCTTCTGCACTGGCTTTCTTGTGTTTCAAATTCCACCCTTAGAGTTTCATTCCTTTGCTTACAGTTTTCAGTGGAAAAAGCTACTTAGATTCTTTTGTGGTGTCAGGTCTTATAGAAAAAACGAGAGAGTCAGCCTAGGAATATATAGACTGGGGAGGAAAGGGCCCCTAGAAGGGCAGTAAGGGAAAGCCTCTGATGATAGCGCCTAGCTCACGCTTTGCGTTGCAGTTGGGGGACGCAGGAGTTCAAGGGACAGTAGTTTAAAAAGCCACCTGCTTGGATCCTTCGAGAGGTTCAGGGTGGAAACTGATGGGATCAGTGGGGCCCGTGGTGATGCCCCACAGCCCACAGATATATGTCTTCCTACGCTAAGAAAAAGCAGTGCAATTCAGGCCGATGGGGAATACTCACCAGATTCCTTCAAGAAGGCAAGTCAGCTGGGTGGAGGTCTGGGAAGGGGGTTAGGAGACCCCCCAGGGGGCTGGGAATGGAGGGGTGCTAGCCCAGGGTGTTGCCAGGGGAGCAGGGCAGGCAGGCTAGAGGCCCGCTAGTGAGGGATGATGGACACGCGTGGGAGGCTACGGGCTGGCACATCCCAGGGACCCAGGCCTTTGCCTGCTAGGGACGCGCTCCCTCCCTGGCCCGCGCTCCGAGGACCCTGCAGCCACCTCTGGCTCGGGACACCCAGGAAACTTTGCAGACTTGCAAGCGCCAAGACTCTGGGAGAGGCGGGCTCCGCGGAGCTCCAGGCCGGCCGAGGGTGCAGACCCGGCGTGCGGGCGTGTGGGTGTGTGCATGAGCGTGGACCCGGAGCGACACACACTCACACACACACACTCACACGCCCGCACCCTCGCAGGGCCCTCGGCCGCGCCGCCCGCTCCTCCCCGGACCTTCGTTCCCAGGCCGGCTGCTCCCGCCCGGCGCCCGGTGCCACGTCCCCGCCGATGGCTTCTCTCGGCCGACCGCGGAGGGCACGGGGCGCGGGCTCCGGCCGCAGCAGAGGAAGCGTCCCGCCCGCCCGCCCGGGAAGGGGATGGGGAGTGGGCGCCCGCCCCGGGCTCTTACCGCTTGGCCGCCGAGTGCGCGCCGGAGCCCGGCCGTCCCGCCCCGCCACGTCGGCAGGACCGGCGGGGACGCGGCCGCAGGGGAGGGACAGCGCCGAGCGCCCGCCCCGGGCCCCACCCCGCCCCGGGCCCCACCCCGCCCCGGGCCCCACGCCGGCCCGGGCCCCACGCCGCCCCGCAGGGGAGGGACAGCGCCGAGCGCCCGCCCCGGGCCCCACCCCGCCCGGGGCCCCACACGCCCCGCCAGGGGAGGCAGCTCGCGAGCGCCCGCCCCTGCCCCACCCCGCCCCGGGCCCCACGCCGGCCCGGGCCCCACGCCGCCCCGCAGGGGAGGGACAGCGCCGAGCGCCCGCCCCGGGCCCCACCCCGCCCCGGGCCCCACCCCGCCCCGGGCCCGGCCTGCGCCCCGCTCGTCCGCGCGGAGACTTCGCGGAAAAAAGCCAGCACGTGCACCCTGCCCACGAGAGTTTGCGGGTTCGTGGGATCCCCTCCTTGCTTTCCGAAGTGCGGGGAATGCCCTGCATTTTCATGAGGAAGGGGTCCTTCTGCCAGACTGGGGAACTCGTTAGAGGGCGTCTCCTACCTCGTCGGTGGTCGTGGGCTGTGGCATGCACCTACCAAACAGCCGCAAACTTTCTAGACGTGCTTGGAAGTGTGCATCAAAACCCAAACGCAGTATCTTTGGTCTGTGTATCTGCTTAGGCCTTACAAACCCACCTGGGGTGTGTGTGTGTGTGTGGTGTGTGTGTGTGTGTGTGTGTGTGCAAGGTTGTTGATTGTAACTATGCAATGGAAAGGCAGAAGCACTCTGAAGGGACTGATGACGTGAACTGTACAATTGTGCTTCAAACAACTGGATTTTCACACCCATTAAAAGCTAAAACTCTGACAAGAAAAGCTGTATCATAGGGGGCTAAATGGCAAGTAAGGGGGTAGAGATCCTACAGGGAAATCTATGAATGATTTTTGTAAATATGTATGTGTAGATATGTTTTACAAAGTTGGAAATTATAGTTTAGAAGCATGAGTCTAAGCGATGCGTTTGTGGCCAGTCTTCTCCTTTTTGTCTCCCTGTCAGTCTTCTTTTTAAAAACGCTTTAAAGCCAGGGAGTGATGGTGAATGCATCTTTAAATCTCAGCCAACTCGGAGGAGAGTAAGGCATGCTCTCTGTGTTCAAAGCCACCATACCCCACTATTGGGGCTTCAGGGAGACTCTGTCAAAAAAAAAAAAAAAAAAAAAAAAAAAGAATTCAAATTAAAACTGGTATAATCGGGGCTGGAGAGTGGCCTAGCAGTTTAAGAGCGCCGACCGCATCTTAAATGGACCCGGGTTCGATACCCAGCCCCACACTGCGGTTCCGGCACCGTCTGAAACGCAATTCCAGGAGACTCCAGCCAGGGGGATCGCGACGCCCCTCTTACTGACCACCGTCGGCATTGCACGATGATGGGTTGCAGCAGACCTTGCATGCAGACAGTACATGCATAACATACAGAAATAAATAAAATAAAAACAAACAAAATAACCCAAAAAATAGGTATTAATCGTCATCACCGTTACCCGTTAATATCACTCCCTCCCGCACTTCCTCCTCTATTCGTTCCTTTCTGTCTTCTATCTTCTTCTTGCTTCTCTCTTCTTCTTCCTTTCTGATTTATTATCTATTAATTATTATTGGGAAAACACACGACCTTACAATGCGTAAGCCAGTGCGCGACCAATGAACTACATCCCCAACCCCACTTTTACTCTTTCATTCTATTTTGAGACAGTTTTCTGTGTTGCCAGGCTAGCTTTGAACTGGGCCTTGACCTTGGGATCCTCCTGCTTCAGGCTTCCCGACATCCTGGGTATTGCAGCTTGCGCCACCCTGTCTGCCTCACTGTCATTTTTAAGTGTGTTGATTCTACTGTAGTTTCTCTCTAAACACATATATCCAATAGACGGTTTTCTTCCCTTTTTTGGGTATTTTTTTTATTATTTTTTCAAAGCCATTTTTTTTTTTTTATTTTATATAGCTTTTTTTCATACAAAATTTCAATTAATATCTANCCCCCCCGCCCCGGTCCCGGCCTGCGCCCCGCCCGTCCGCGCGGAGACTTCGCGGAAAAAAGCCAGCACGTGCACCCTGCCCACGAGAGTTTGCGGGTTCGTGGGATCCCCTCCTTGCTTTCCGAAGTGCGGGGAATGCCCTGCATTTTCATGAGGAAGGGGTCCTTCTGCCAGACTGGGGAACTCGTTAGAGGGCGTCTCCTACCTCGTCGGTGGTCGTGGGCTGTGGCATGCACCTACCAAACAGCCGCAAACTTTCTAGACGTGCTTGGAAGTGTGCATCAAAACCCAAACGCAGTATCTTTGGTCTGTGTATCTGCTATAGGCCTTAAACACCCACCTGGGGTGTGTGGTGTGTGGGTCGGTGTTCGATGTTGTGCTGGTGTGTGTGTGTGTGTGCTCAAGGTTGTTGATTGTAAACTATGCAAGGAAAGGCAGAAGCACTCTGAAGGGACTGATGACGTGAACTGTACAATTGTGCTTCAAACAACTGGATTTTCACACCCATTAAAAGCTAAAACTCTGACAAGAAAAGCTGTATCATAGGGGGCTAAATGGCAAGTAAGGGGGTAGAGATCCTACAGGGAAATCTATGAATGATTTTTGTAAAATGTTGTGTAGACTATGTTTTAACAAAGTTGGAAATTAATAGTTTAGACATGAGTCTAAGCGATGTCGTTTGTGGCCAGTCTTCTCCTTTTTGGTCTCCCGGTCAGTCTTCTTTTTAAAAATGACGGAATTTAAAGCCAGGGGAGTGATGGTGATGCTCTTTAAATCTCAGCCACTCGGAGGAGAGGTAAGGCGATGTCTCTGTGAGTTCAACGCCCACC
Organism: Rhizomys pruinosus; assembly: GCA_009823505.1. Classification (NCBI taxonomy): domain Eukaryota; kingdom Metazoa; phylum Chordata; class Mammalia; order Rodentia; family Spalacidae; genus Rhizomys; species Rhizomys pruinosus. The sequence goes on along the minus strand of VZQC01013287.1, from coordinate 624,727 downwards.
AAGTTACCCCACTAGTTGGGCCTCAGGGAGACTCTGTCAAAAAAAAAAAAAAAAAAAAAAAAAAGAATTCAAATTCAAAATGGTATAATCGGGGTGGAGAGATAGGCCTAGCAGTTAAGAGCGCCGACCGCTCTTACAGAGGACCGGGTTCGATACACCAGCCCCCATGGCGGTCCGGGCAACCCGTCGAATCCAATTCCAGGAGAACTCCAGGTCCAGGGGATCCGACGCCCCTCTTCTGACCACCGTCGGCATTGCACGAGATGGGTGCAGCAGACCTTGCATGCAGACAGTACATGCATAAATACACGATTAATAAATAAAATTAAAACACAAATCAACAAAAACAAAAAATGGTATTAATCGTCATCACTTACCCCTTAAATCCACTCCTTCCCGCACTCCTACTACTCGTCTTCCTTCTTCTCTTCTATCTTCTTCTCCTGCTTCTCCTTCTTCTTCCTTTCTGATATTTATTATTTATTAATTATTATTGGGAAAAACACGACCTTACACATGGAAGCAGTGCTGCGACCAATGAAACTACATCCCCAACCCACTTTTACTCTTTCATTCTATTTTGAGACAGTTTTCTGTGTTGCCAGGCTAGCTTTGATACTGGCCTTGGACTTGGGATCCTCCTCTTCAGGCTTCCGAATCCTGGGGTATTGCCAGCTTGCGCCACACCTGTCTGCTCACTGATCATTTTTAAGTGTGGTTGAATTCTACTGAGTTTCTCTCTAAACACATATATGCTCAATAGACAGTTTCTTCCCTTTTTTTGGTATTTTTTTATATTTTTTTTTCAAAGCCATTTTTTATTTTTTATTTTATAAAAGACTTTGCTTTCATACAAAATTTCAAATCTATATCTAGACCCGTGCCCCCCTCACTGTACCCCACCCACCCACCCGAGTCTCATGCATTCTGCCAAACATGGTTTAATCTTTTTCTCAGTCTCTTCCAAATTCCTGGATTGCAGAAGTTTACTGTTTTGAGCAGAAAGTTCACCGTTTCAGTCCAGTCTTTGACCCAGTTTCTTGTTGTTATTTGTTGTTGTTCCTTCCCAATATACACCACTCCAAAATATGCATATATGATGCCACATACATCATAGGTTTTATCATCCCTCCCGTTTATGATTTTTTTTTCTTTATTAGGCTGAAAGATGTCATGTTTGAAGGCTCCTCCTTGGAAAGCCCAAACCACCATCAGTTCTGCCCTTGTGCTCCACACTGGGGTTTTCCCTTCCCATGGTCACCAAATGAGGTCCAGTAAGCACCACATCCTGTCTTGATCTTCCTGTACTGGTCTCCATGGTACAGCCTGGGTAGTCCAACAATGACAGTCTATACTCTGAAGAGGCTGAAACCCCAGTAGTAGCTCAGTCCACAAGCTGGATGTCTTAGCAGTCCCCATCTGGCACTTAGGGTTTGGAGGATTCTTGGAGAGACATGAGTCTTCAGTCCATATTGAAAGGTTGAAAAATTGTGTCTCATGTCTTTGAAGGGTGGCAAAAGCAGTGGGAGCCACAGGGTAGCTGCACTCGCCAGTAAGACAGGCAAAACAACTGTGCTTTTTTTTTTTTACTTTTTATCTTTTTACTAAGATCTCAAGTTTTATACCTGAAGACAATTTCTCAGGCCTTACTATTTATTTATTTCTGGTTATACTTTCCTTTTGGATGTTTAAGGCCACACACTTAGCCCAGATTAACCAAGGTTTTTGTTTTCTCAAGGTCAGTTAAGGATCTGGTCCTCAAGGGTCACTCAGGTTGTTTTTTTTTGGGGGGGGGGAGGGCCCTGGCTCCTTTTAGCTTTTCATTTACCAATTCCACCCACTCCAGGACAAAGTCAGGTCTTGCTAGACCAGGCTTTCCTTTCTGAAGCATGAGCAGACTTTCCTCTTTATAGACTGGACACTGGCTGAAGTCCCATTAGTGGATCTCCAAGACCTCCCTGCACAGGAAGACTGGTGACTCACATTTGCAGAACATTTCAAGAGATGCCCCCATGCATAGTCCCCTAGGATTTAGTTGACCTCTGAGGGCAAGGAACAAAGTTATCCCTTAAGACCCTTGGCCAAATTGGTATGGGCCTTAAGTATGGTAAAGTATCCAGAAAAGCTAAGTTATAACAGCCTGATACTTTTAAAAACTGTGTAATTTTTAGAAAAAGCTTGGACAAAAGCTCAAGTAGCCTTGTATAAGAAATACTAAGAAGCACTCCCATAAAATAAATACTGTGGTTAGACATAATGTCATGACAAACTCGTTTTTTTTCCTCATTCTTTTGATCTTATATTACTCTAAAATATACATACATACCCTCCACCCATATACCAAAAATTCCTAACTCTGAAAATAAATGGTAGCTTAGTTCTAGAACCTGATAATGGATTCACAATATAAGAGCACAGTTGTTTGCAGATCATGAGGAATATAACATTAACGTTGCTCAGTTTGCCTTATAACTAGGTACTTGGTGCTAGCATCCACAGATGAGGAATACCATCCGGCATTTGTTTTTCTGGGACTGTGTTACTTCACTTAACATAATATCTTCTAGTTCCATCCATTTACCTGCAAAGTTCATGAGGTCATCTTTCTTTACCACTGCCTAGAACTCCATTGTGTAGATGTACCACATTTTCTCTATCAACTTGTCAGTTGAGGGACACTTGAGTTGGTTCCAGCTCTTTGCTATTGTGAAGAGAGCGGCAATAAACATGGCTGTGCATGTATCTCTGCAGTAAGATGAGTCTTGTGGATATATACCCAGGAGTGATATGACTGGGTCAGGTGGCAAGCTCATTTTGAGTCTTTTAAAGGTTCTCCACACTGTTTTCCATAGTGGTTGTATAAGTTTACATTCCCACTATCAGTGGATGAGTGTTCCCCTTTCCCCTCAACCTCTCCAGCACTTGATATTATTTGTTTTCTTGATCCTAGCCAGTTTTTTTTTTCTTTTATAAAAATGGCAAGATACTGAAGCCAGGCATGATGGAACATGCTACATGCCTATAATACCAGAACTTAGGAGACTGAGGCAGGAGGATTTTGAGTTTGAGACCAGCCAGGGCTTCATAGTAAATCTGAGGCCGGGTTGAGCTGCATAGGAACACACTGTGTCTCAGAAACAATTTTTATTAATATTAAGATGAGATATTGACATATTTATATTTTTCTTGCTTGTTATAATCTTTGTTGGTCAATATGTAGCAGTCAAAAGCATTGTTCTAAGATCTACAATATATTTTGTTCCTATCACAATGTATCTAATTACTCCTCTGTTGATGGACAATCAGGTCATTTCCAGTTCTCTATATTTTCCTATGGAATAAAAAATTTAAGTGACTGAATAGATTTTTATATTCACAGAAAAGCTGAAAGTCATCTTGATGTGACCGAGGATAGAAACTGCTTTAAATTAAGATCAATCTTTGTGAATTGGGCCAGAACTTAAAACCGACCCCGTGCTTGGCTCTTATGCCCCCTTTTCAATTTCTAAAATAGAACAGAGAGTGTCATTTTGTACCTGCTTTTCCAATTCTGGAACTTTGACTGTTACCAAGTTATGTTCCTGGTGTGACAGGTGTGGTTCAGCGTACCACACCCGTCAGCATCCATGCTGTGACTTCTGATGGCCTGGAGATCCCACCTCTCCTGAACCTGCTGGCGGGCCAATGGCAACATTCTGAATATCTCTGGTTTCCTTTTCCTCCTTTGACCCAAAACACCACAGCTACCCAGAAAAGAATGATCAGCCCACAATCCTAGCAACAAGGTGTCTGTCCCCCCCCAACTGTGAATTATGTGCTTTTATTCAAATGCAGCTGCTCCCGTGCCAGGTCTTATTGCAAATATTTCTTTCTCTCTCTTTTTTTTCCCAACTTGAAGCTGTTTACTTTGATTTAAAATATTTTGGACTGTTTAAATCATATGGAAAAAGAACAGATAATAGGACACTCTATCAACTGAGCCGCACCCCTGGCCTTAACATTACGTTTCTTTTTTGATGATGCTCACACATGTTGTACTAAGACATTTATTTTGGTGTCTTTTTAGCTTCCATTCCATGCCACAATGTGCCCATTGCCTAGTTAATGGACATTTAGTGTGTTTCATATTTTTATTTATTTATTTTTATATTTTTTTGTACAAGATCATGTTATTTACTCAGTTACAGAGACGGGTGCAGTGGCTATCTTTGTGTATGTTTTCTTGGACCTCGGCAAGCAATAGACTAGCTAGCTGGGCTATCTTTAACTGGACATTGCCCAGTTTCCTCTCAACATCGTTGCATCATGTCCACACTTCTTTTTCTTTTTCCATTTGTGTGTATGTATATGATGAGGCATTGTGTATATGAACGTTTACATGTGTGTGGTACAGATGTGTGTTATCAGTGTGTGCATGCATGTGGAGCCTGGAGGTGGATGTTGAGTCGAAGCAGGGTCTGTCAATCAAACCCAGAGCTCTTGTATATGGCTAATCTTACAAGCAAGCCTCTGTGCTGTCTCCTTTTACAAGGCTGGAATTACAGGCAGACCACCAAGCCCATCTGGGATTTAGATGGGTTCTGGGAATCCAAACTCCAGTCCTCATACTTGTGTGGCAAGTGCTTTAACCACTGAGTTAGCCCTTCATCACAGCTTTTCAAAAGCATGTATTATGCAGCAAGCGATGCTTTAGGGCTTGGGAATACATTAAGAACAAAGCCAAGTCCTGCCCACAAGTCTCTAACTCGAAAACATATCAGGTGGAGGAATAAAGAATGTGTAGAATCCGTAAGGGCTAGAGCATGGTGGGAAAGAGCAACTGTGGTCTGGGAAGACCTAGCTGATGCAGGAAGACCTCTGCTTGCATCATAAGGTAACCTAGAGGCAAGAACCTGACCAATGGTGCTATCTGGGGACAGGCCAAGGGGACTGCAAGAACAGCGATGGGGCATGGTTGATGACCTCCCGGGAAAGTCAGCTGCTAGTGTGGCTGGGGCAGAGGGATGGTGAGGAGTAGGCTGGAGCAGTGAAAGAAGCTAAAGCCAGGAGAGGTCATAGGGTCTCAGCTGGGACAGACGTGCCCTGCATACTGCAGTGTGCGTTGCGGTCTACACTTTTGAGTGGAAGGGAAATTTTTCTACTTTTGAATATGAGAGTGCTGTGGGTTGGAGGTCTGAGTCCACGTGGAGTGGGGTGGGTGGGGCTGAATGGGTTCAGGAAAGTGGAGAGGTAGCGAGACCCATTAGGAACCATTGGGGTTATCCAGTCATCCACGAGAGCCTCTGATGGGCGTGGCTAGCCTGAGAATGTTGCAGAGCAGGAGAGGAGCTTTATTTATGGATCTGTTTTGTCTGGGTTGAAGAAAACCCAGCAAAATGTGTTCACGGGTTGGATGTGTACTTTGAGCAAAAGAGAAAGGAGTTCTGAATGACTCCAATCTCTGCTTGAGATTGTGGGAGAATAGAAAGATCACACTGGGACAAGGAAGCACCCTTCTGTGAGAAAGGGAAGTTTTGGAGTCTGAGATAGTGAGGATTCAAGTGTTTGGTTTTCAACAAGAATGGCTTAACAAGTGCTTACAGGTGATTGGGTGCAAGAGGTTGGCAGTTAGGGAAATGTGGGCTGGGGGCAGTTCCTGGGGAGTGATTGGCTCCGATGCTAGGGGCCTGGGTGGAATTAAAGAAGAAAAGATTGGAGAGCGAAAGCCGACCCAGGAGACTGGGAGGACTGCCAAGGAGCTGACAAAAAATTCGAGGAAAGGAAAGGTCCTGGGTGTGTGTTGTTGGGGGGGGGGGTTCAGGATCCCCAGGAAGAAAATGTTTCAAGATATTTCAATTGCATAAAATGGTGCTGATAATTCAAATGAGATTAAAAAAAATGAGAGTTGACCATTGGGTTTGGCAATCTGCTAGTCATTGGTAACCTTGAAATGAGCTGCTTCTCTTGAGGCTGGAGAAAGAAATCTGTTTGGACTGTACTTAAGAGAACAGAAGGGGGACAATTAGTAACTGAGTGAAAAAAACAGTGTGGAGAGGAGGAGGAGGAGGAGGAGGAGGAGGAGGAGGAGGAGGAAGAGGAGGAGCTGCTGCTGTGGTTCAAGGGAAGGGATGGGCTTTTTAGAGGTGGAAAAAATTGCAGCATTGTATGCATATTGGAATACTACCTGACAGCAGGGAAATTATTACTGTTCTAGCAGAGACAGGATAATTACAAGAGTGATTTACTTACAGTAGATGAGGTGGAAGTGAATTCCAGGCTCAGTGAGAAGGAAGCAGCTCTTGACACAGAGAGGCTGACTTCACTAGGACCAGGGTAAGAGGGGTACAGCATCTGAGCATGCATGCAGAGGACTGATGATGAGGGGACGGTAGGAGGGAGGGGCTGACTTCACTAGGACCAGGGGAAGAGGGGTACAACATCTGAGCATGCATTCAGAGGACCGATGATGAGGGTCCGGTAGGAGGGATGGCGGTGTTTCTAAGCAGGACAATGAGGCAGCAGAGGGAAAGACTTGGAGGTCTTTACCTGGCAAGTCAGATCATGGCCTGAGTCAGCGTGAGCAGTAATAGTGTCTAGGATGTAATCAGGGGTGTTCTACATAGCTATTAAAATCCCTAGAATTAGCCAGGCGTGGTGGTGCACACCTTTAATCCTAGCACTTGGGAGGCAGAGGCAGGCGGATCTTTGTGAGTTCAAGGCCAGCCTGGTCTACATAAAAAGTGAGTTCCAGGACAGCCGGAGCTATAGGGAGACCATCTCAAAAAGAATCCCCCCTCCAAAAAAATTCCTAGAATTAGCAAAGGGACCATACTCAACTTGAGGAATGGTGCTAAAACACTCTACAAAGATCTGGAGGTGACTGATTTCTAGGACAGGTTTCAAACATTGAAGGGAGAACCAGAGATTAGAAATTAATAGAGAGTCAAGGACAGATACCTCCAGGCCTCTAAGCTTGAGGGTGCAGTTAAGAAACCAGACACCAGGGCTATAAAGATGGCCTAGCGGTTAAGAGCTCCTCTTACAGAGGACACGGGTTCCATCCCCAGCACCCACATGACGGCTGAGAACCGTCTGAAACTCCAATTCCAGGAGAACTCCAGTTCCAGGGGAATCCGACACCCTCTTCTGACCTCCGCGGCATTGCACGACACGGGTGCACAAACCTACATGCAGACAGTACATTCATACACACAGAAATAAATAAAAAAATTAAAAAGAGAAACCAGACACCACTAGAGGGCGCCGTGAACTGGCTAGCGTGCTGCCCAGAACCTCTGTAGAATCACAGGAAGAGCTTTTAAAAAAAAACAGTATTGAGCTGGGCTTGGTGGCGCATGCCTTTAATCCTAGCACTTGGGAGGCAGAGGCAGGCGGATCTTTGTGAGTTCAAGGCCAGCCTGGTCTACAGAGTGAGTTCCAGGACAGCTGGAGCTACAGGGAGACCGTGTCCCAAAAAGCCCCCCCAAAAAACAACAACAACAAAAAAGTATTGAAGTTCAACCTAAGACCCCTTTGCCTTTGAATTAGTTACTGTCCCCCACACTCCCGACTGACCCTGAGCATCCTTTTCTCTCCAGCTGTATTTCAGGATACTGTTAAGATCCAGTTTATTTTTTTTAATTTTTATTTCTTTTTTTCTTTTTCTTTTTTTTTAATTGAGGCTGTTTTGTGTAGTATTTCAATACATCACTTTCATCCAATTCTAAGATTCAGGCATTTTTCCCTTTCCGTCTTCCCTCTGTACCTTGTACATTTTCCCACGGTACCCCACCCCATCCCAGAATGACATTGCATTTCTGCCTGACGCATGAATCCTGTCCTGCATCTCTTCAGTTATTTAGTTTCTAGTTGTTTAGGCAAAAAGTGAAAAGTTCAGAGTACAAGCATCTTCATGTAAAACCAATTTGCGGCGTGTTGGCCCAAACCCACACAGCCCATGCGGGGATTCCACCATCCAGCGTTGGCGGGGGGGGGTCTTGTTGGTCAAATCTAGTTTGATTAAATGGAGTGATCAATGAAGGAAATAACAGATGAGGGGGTCCAGACTAATATGACTGTAAGTGATTCACAGTTAACACCAATCTGCAATGCCCGTACATTTCTTAACCAACGCTTCTCTTCCGCAGATTGTTACCCGAGGCTTAGAAAAGTGGTTGAACTTTAAAACATGTTCTGTCTACTCAATATGAAATGCAGTGAGTGTTTCTTTGAAAGAAGAGTGAACCAGATTGTGGAGTGATGTTCTGCATTCTAGAGATTGCTCCAATAAAAACCAGCAACATAAAATGATTTAATAGAGAAAGAGACAGATCTTTGGTTGGATGAGAAGTAGAATAGCATTCTTGGGATTAATATATCCTACAATGGATTTAGTAATAAAAGATCATTTATATGTAATCCTTGATCTGGCAATTTGTCTTGGACTAAAATTAATTTAAAAAAGGAATGTTAGGAGAATGGATCAGTGAGTTGCAGTAGCTTTGATGTTACTTTTTTCCATTGAAGTTCACTCTATAAGAAGTTTTGAGAAAATTATTGGATGGTGAATCTACATGCTTTGCATAATTTTCGTTAAAGCCATACAATCAAAATTTTGCTGTTGTTCTAGGTTAAGTAAATTGGATAAGCTAATATTGTTGAAAAAAAAATGAACCATTGATCACATAAGGGGGTATCTCTGGGTCATGTCACAAAATTAAATTAAATTAAATTAAAATTATGGCTCAATGAAGTTGTTAGATGTATGATAATTCTGAAAAAAGCCCTCTAGTTTCTATGTTAATGTTCATAATATGTCATTCTAAAAGTTAGCAATTAGTTTTGATAAGTTATGCAGAAAATATTTGAGTAAAATTTTAATAATCTATGATTTTCCTGTTCTAATATATGCATGTGATATTCAAATAATTAAATTTTAATGTATTTTCTTGAGTTGTAAAAAAAAAACCAGTATTGTGGTCTGGCTCCTCTCAGACCCGTTATAAATATAGCGAGGTCTCTGGACATGTAGCAGAGCTCCTCTTGGCAACCTTCTGACTCACACTTGGCTTCATAATGTCCTGACTTTTTGTCTATCTCAGGCGTTGTGAATAGCTGGAAGCAGTTGTCTTAATCTGTCTTTTTCCCCAAGGGCAGCTTGCTTTCTGTCACTTAGTCACAAGGTCCTGTGTTTGTTTTGCTTCCCCATATAAAAGCATATGACTTTCATAGAATTCAAATCTCCTTACTATTAAGGCTTCTCTTCATATTCACTATGATCCCCCCCCCCAAAAAAAAACAAAAAAAAAAACAGACAACTGCTCCTATACTGTAGAAATAGTCTCAACGAGATAAAGCAACTTGCCCAAAGCTGCAGTTAGTAGGTGGCCGGTGACGATTCCACCCAGGGTTTCCTTTGTCTCTTCCATTGCTGTGTCTGTCGTCTTTTCCATGTTACCTGATTTGGGTTGGTTTTGTCTTCCTATTAAAGACATTTCTTGGGGCTGGAGAGATGGCTCAGTGGTTAAGAGCGCTGGCTGCTCTGGCAGAGGACCCAGGTTCAGTTCCCATCTTCTGGCCTCTGTGGATATTTCATGGCATGGGTGCACTTACACACATGCTGGCAATGCACTCATACACATAAAATGAAAGTAATAAATAAAAAGATAAAAATAACAAGTAACAAAATAAAAATTAAGTATTTTAAATGTAGTCTCAAAATTGTGATGGCCTCAGTCAGAGTAGTGTCTGTATTTCCTAATGTTAACTTTTCATTAGTATTTTACAACACTAATGAAACATGTACCGTGTAACCAAATCTTCAGCGTTGTGTGTATGTGTGTGTGTGTGTGTGTGTGTGTGTGTACCTATGTGTGCATACCTATGTGTGCATGTGTGGACTTGCACTTGGGTGTTGACATGTGCATATAGGTATTTTCTTAAGACTTTGGTCTAGCATTGCCTGAAACTCTTCACATCGTCCTCACTCCTTTCCTCCCTGCCTGCTTCTCTGCTCTGGTCTCCCGGTGTCATGATCACTGGCTACACCCCTAGCTGATTGCTGTGTGCTGAGCCTAGCCAGGCCTGAAAAGACTTCCTCTTAGGTTTGATGAGTAAGGATGAATAGTATTATGTTGGTCTTCCCCTTCCTCCCGAAAGAGGAAGTAATCTCTCCTGTTGCGTCCAACTTTATCATTGACCAATATGCATGATCTTAGCTTCTGTGTGTGTGTGTGTGTGTGTGTGTGTGTGTGTGTAGACACAAGAATGGCAGCCAGTGAGATTAAGTACAGGATTATTTCTAGCCTGTGTATTCTGTTCTTTGCAGAACATAAGCAAGGCTGTGTTCTTGCCTGAAGTATCAGGCTAATCGTCCATTCCCTTTTCATTTCAACCTTGACTGCTATCATTCTAAAATTATTCTAGATGGTCTTTAGCAAGCTTATTTTAAACCATTCCAGGAGGATCTCATTATTACTTGCTCCTTGAGAATTAAAAATGAAAACACCCAATAGTAGAAAACATTGAGCAGACTATGGCATCAGGGCCTGGTTTCTCTATGCAGTGACCGTGTGCCAACTGCAAAACTTCCGTTGAAAGTTGAATTTTCGGAAAGCAAACCATGGGCCCAAGTTTATTTTAAAGTATCTCATTCAGCTCTAAGGATGCTAAACACTGCTTGAATGACAGTGGGGATCTTTCTGGAAATGTGAAGGGTGGTCACAACAGAGAACCAAGTCTCAAAACTTCCCCCCTGGTGACAATTTAAAATCCAGCTTGGAAACTCAAAAAGACAAAATTTAATGTAGGGAAACACTTCTGGCCGCACCAAAATTTTCATAAGCCGCCTTCTTATACAGATCTAGACATTTACTTACTGGTTTAAACCACAGCCAGGAAAAAAGCAGGCTTTGAAAGGGTTTACTGGAGGTAAGTCCAAGGAGAGCCGAGAGATGGCGCCAGACCACCCCTAAAATGCTGCTTTTCCGGGGCTGAGGGCTTGCATGAGCCCTTATTTTACCGAGCACAGAGAAGTTACTTTCTCTTCCGAGAAGGAAGTACTGGTAAGTCAAAGGGCTTTTGTAGATTTTCAATTATGGTGCAAACGTTTTCAATAGTAAAGAAAATGCTAATGAGTGTAAGAAATAGGTAACATTCATTAGGAGCTTTTGCAATATGATTGTGTATGCGTGAATGTGAGTTTAATGTGACTGCTTTTGAGTTTTTCAGAAACAGTGCGTCTTTAGGGCACATAGAAAGCAACTGGGACTTCAGTGATAGTTCAGGAAAAGAACCAACTCGTGTGACTTATTTCTTCTGCTTTGGGCTCTGATATTTTCTCTTTTCATGTTTGTAGACATTTCTGTCTCAGACATAGCACTGTCACATGTGAGATTTTTGGAGTAAACAGAGTGCTTCATTTCCCCAGTCACATAGTACTGTAATCCTTTACTAGTCTGTATCTGTTTCTAATTCATGAGCGTTTTAAAGGGGGAAATTAATTATGTATGTCACTCTTATTCAAATCCATATCCCAGGAACAAGCTCCTACCATGCTGTTGGCTGCAAGGCAACCCAGAATTCACATTGTTTAATGGAGAAAGACGGCTGGACCTCTTCCTTACTTTGAACCAGGACTCTTGTCTTCCGCCAGCTGAGTCACTGTAATTGGACTCACAAAGCCGTTTCTCTTGCCTTCTGTTGACTTGAGTATGAACTCTTTCCTGGGATTACCCTCACTGGGTTTTCCTTTCTTGTAGCTTCAATTTTGTTTTTTGTTTTTTGTTTTTTAAATAGGGTCTTCTTGTAGCCCTAGCTGTCCTGGAACTCATTCTGTAGACCAGGCTGGCCTTGAACTCACAGAGATTCGCCTGCCTGTGCCTCCCAAGTGCTGGGATTAAAGGCATGCACCACCATGCCTGGCTGGTAGTTTTAATTATTTATTTATTTATTTTTAAATTATTTATTTATGTATTTATTTATTTATGCGTATGAATGTATTGTCTGCGTGTAGGTTTGTGCACTCGTGTTGTGCAATGCCTCGGAGGTCAGAAGAGGGCGTCGGATTCCCCTGGAACTGGAGTTCTCCTGGAATTGGAGTTACAAATGGTTCTCAGCCGCCATGTGGGTGCCGCGGATCGAACCCAGGTCCTCTGCAAGAGCAGTCGGCGCTCTTAACTGCTAGGCCATCTCTCCAGCCCTGATTTATTTATTTTTATTTCATATGTATGCTATAAGCGCAGTCGTGTCACGCAGCACCCATGGAGGCCAGAAGAGGGTGTTGGATTCCTTGGAACTGGAATTATGGACAATAGCTAACCACCATGTGGGTTCTGGGATCTGAACCATGCTTCTCTGCAAGAGCAGCCAGTGCTCTTTACTGCTGAGCCATCTCTCCAGCCCCTAGTTTTAGTTTTTCTAGTGTTCTTAGCACACTTTACCTTTTTTTGTTTTGAAATAGAGTTTATGCCAACGGCCCTTGGACTTCTACTTTTCCTTTGATGTGTTAAACAAATTTACTCTCGTCTTTCTCACTTCCCTTAAAAAACACAAATTCAGATGCAGGTGGATCTTTGTGAGTTCAAGGCCAGCCTGGTCTACAGAGTGAGTTCCAGGACAGCTGGGGCTATAGGGAGACCCTGTCTCGAAAACACCAAAACCCCCTACAAATTCTTGGATTTTTCCGGTTTTGCATTCCCTTTGTGTCCCCCTTTGCCACACACACACACACAGACACAGACACACACACACACACACACACACACACACACACACACACACACACACACACACACACACACACACAAATGTTTGCTAAAGTTTCGAGCACCTCCAGGACTCATGTGTATCACTGTAGCAGGGTTATCAGCTATCAGCTCTCCCACGGAGTATCTGAATGCCAGTGCCCTAAACACAGACATGCAGGCTGTCAGGGGACCGAAGGGTGGGGCCTCATCCATGAATGTCAGTTTTCTACCAGCATGTTGAAGAAGTTGTTCCACTTCATATGTGTATTAATATTACAAATAATGCAGGCATGCTTCTTTAAATATAAAATGTTTTATATTAGTTATATGCGAAGACAACATTTACATTGCTATAATACAGTGAGATTATAAAAGATGGTAAAATTTGAAATTGTAGAAATTATTGAAGGCTTAAGACAGAAAATGAGGGGCTGGAGGGACGACTCAGCAGTTAAGAGCACTGGCTGCTCTTGCAGAAGACTTGGGTGCTTTCTGGCACCCACATGGTGGGCGTGGGCTGACAACCGACTGTAACTCCAGTTCTAGGGGATCTGATGCCCTCTTCTGACTTCCATGGGCACTGCATGACATGAGTGCACTTATGTCCATGCAGGCAATGTACTTATACACATAAAATGAAAATAATAAATATTTTTAAAAACAGAATGAAAGCTAGGTGTGGTGGTGCCCGCCGTTAATCCCAGCACTTGGAAGGCAGAGGCAGGTGGATGTCTGTGAGTTCAAGGCAAGCCTGGTCTACATAGCGAGTTCCAGGCCAGCTGGGGCTACAGGAAGATCCTGTCTCAAAAAGACCAAAAAAAAAACAAAACAAAAAAAAAAAAACCAAAAAAAAACAAAAAAACAAACAAACAAAGAAAACCCCAGAAAGAAAATGAAAGCAAGCAAGGTATAACTCAGAGATAACTCTTAGCATTTGGTATATTTTTTTTTCACATTTTTTGCCCCCTAGGCTTTTATTTGTCACGTTCCAATCATATCTAACAACTGAGTCTTATTACTTATGCATTTGGTAGCCTTTCATTCATTTCACATCATATTGCAGGGCTTTTTTTCCAAATTCAGGTTGCTGTTTGCACTGCTCATTATTCCTTTAAGCAGCAACTCGAGGCAGAGTTGCTAAAATAAAGAGAAGTATATTTAAGAGGCGTGGACATAACGACCAAATTACCCATTAGAATTACACTAATTTTTCTCTTCTACCTAAGTTGCAAATGTGAATCATCCCCACCTACAAACACTAAGCACTACATTTATGAATTTGTTAGGTGAAAAACAGCCTTATCTTAAAAAAAAGAAACACCTCTTCAGAAACAAACATTCTCATTGACTCACTTTTATACTTAAATGTGCTAAAATGTTGATTCCAAGGATCAAACTCAGGTCATTAGACTTGGCTACAAGGGCCTCTCTCCACTGAGCCATCCCGTTGGTCCAACATTTGTTTCTCAATAGCGTGTGATAGCTAGTCCATCTCACCTCTACTCTCTCCTCAAACATCCTTTATAGTGGATTTGTCTGAATTGAATTCTAATTCATGGTCAGGAGTTTCATCTGGATAGTATATGCTATTTTGTTTCCTATGCATTTTCAGTTTTGTGATAATAGACATTATTCATGCTATAAGATATTAATATTTTAGAGGTTATGTGAGCAAATAGTATGTTTCACTTAACTTTGTTAAAAATTTGAAAAATACAAGTAAAATCTAAGAGTAAGAAAAACCCCTTCCTAATTTATGCAGTTAGTCACAGTTTGTATCTTGGAATGTGCACTGATTTCCCCATCTGTATATATATATATATATATATTTGCTTTTGTATTATTATCATAGACTAGCTAATAATGATGATCTTTAATTCCAGAGATGATTCTAATTACTCATTGTGCATTAATCTTTCAGGAGACAGCTAAATTGATTGGACTTTTTTTTCAGTCTGAGCTTTTATCTATCTCCCCATGACTAGAACTTATCCCTTTTATTGATATTTTCCAATAACTATGCTTAATTTTATAATACAATACATATATGTTTCTAACATCTTGAATTAACTGACACCTAGAGCTTCTCTTCCAACTTGGCTTTAAATGAATTCTTTTTTTTATTATTTTTTTAAGAGATTCACAATATAAGATCACAGTTGTTTTCAGATCACATTGACGTTGCTCAGTTTGCCATACATTTAGGTAATTGGTGCTAGCATCCACAGATGAGGGATACCATTCGTCGTTTGTTTTTCTGGGACTGTGTTACTTCACTCAGCATGATATCTTCTAGCTCCAGCCATTTACTTGCAAAGCTCATGATGCCATCTTTCTTTTTTAAATTTTTTTTAAATTTTATTTATTTTTTATGTGTACGAATGTACTGTCTGCATGTAGGTCTGTGCACCCATGTCATGCAATGCCGCTGAGGTCAGAAGAGGGTGTCGGCTTCCCCTGGAACTGGAGTTAATTAACTCTGATGTCATCTTTCTTTACCGCTGCATAGAACTCCATTGTGTAGATGTACTACATTTTCTCTATCAACTCGTCAGTTGAGGGGCACTTGGGTTGGTTCCAGCTCCTTGCTATTGTGAAGAGAACTGAAATAAACATGGCCGTGCATGTATCTCTGTGGTGGGGTGAGTCTTGAGGGTACATGCCTAGGAGTGGTATGGCTGGGTCGGGTGGCAATTTCATTCCAAGTCTTCCAAGGGTTCTCCACACTGCTTTCCATAGTGGCTGTACCAGTTTACATTCCCACCAGCAGTGGATGAGTGTTCCCCTTTCCCCACCACCTCTCCAGTACTTGGTATCACTTGTTTTAGTCTTATTGGAGTAAGATGATATCTTAAAGTGGTTTGATTTGCATTTCCTTAATGATTAGTGATGTTGAACACTTCTTAAGATGTTTCTCGGCCATCTCTAATTCCTCACTTGTGAAGTCTCTGTTCAGCTCTTTGCTCCATCTATTGAGTGGGACATTTGTTTTCTTCTTTGTTTTTTGAGTAGTTTATATATTCTGGAAATCAGTGCTTTGTCAGATGTATCTATAGTGAAGGTTTCCTCCCACTCTGTGGGTTTTCTCTTCACTTCCTTGATTGTTTCTATTGATGTACAGAAGTTTTTGAGTTTAATGAGGTCCCATTTGTCAATTGTTGACCTTAATTCTTGCACAGCTGCTGTCTGATTTAGGAAGTCTTTTTCTATGCCTATGTCTTGTAGTCTGCTGCCAGCTTTTTCTTCTATTGCCTTCAGAGTTTGGGGTTTCCTGTTGATGTCTTTGATCCATCTGGAGTTGACTTTTGTACAGGGTGAGAAGTAGGGGTTTAATTTCATTCTTCTGCAAGTGGTGATCCAGTTTTGCCAACACCACTTGCTGAAGATGCTGTCTTTCCTCCATTGTGTCTTCTTGGTCCCCTTGTCAAATATGAGATGGCTGAAATTGTATGAGCTCAAGTTTGGATCTTCAGTTTTGTTCCATTGGTCAACAGGTCTGTTTTTGTGCCAGTACCAGGCTGTTTTTATGACTATAGCCCTGTAGTATAGTTTGAAGTCTGGTATGGAGATCCCCCCTATATTGCTCTTTTCACTCAGGGTTGCTTTGGCTATTCTGGGTCTTTTGTTTTTCCAAATGAAATTAAGGACTTTCCCCCCCAAGCCTGTGAAGAAACTCTTGGGGATTTTAATTGGGATTGCATTAAATCTATACAAGAGTTTGGGTCAGAATGGACATTTTTACATATATTATTAATTTTCCAATCCATTGTGCATTCGGGAGGTTTTCCATTTTCTATGTTCTTCTTCAATTTCCTTTCTTCAAGGGGTTTAAAATTTTTTGTTGTAGAGACCTTTGGTGTCTTTGATTTGGTTTGTTCCTAGGTATTTTTATTGTTTTTGAGGCTATTGTGAGTTGGAAGGTTCTCTTTGATATTCGCTTCTCCAGTTGCTTGTTGTTGGGTGTAAAGAAAAGGCTTACTGATTTTTCTAGGTTAATTTTTATCTGCCACTTTTGCTGAAGCTGTTAATCATTTCTAGGTAGTTTTTCTGGTGGATTTTTAACATCCTTAAGGTAAAACAATTCATTATCATCAGCAAATAAGGGTTAGCTTGACTTCCTCTTTCCAATTAGTTATCCCTTAATTTCCCTTTCTTGCCTTATTGCCCTAGCAAGATGTTTCAAGCACTTATATTGAAGGAGTGTGACCAGGGGGCAGCCTTGCCAAAGTTTCCTACCTTATTAAAGGGAATGATTCTGTCATTCCCATTTAGGATGATATAATTGGCTGTTGCGGTTTCCTGTATATGGCTTTGTTCACATTGAGGAATGTCCCTCCCAATCCCAATTCTTTCTAGGACTTTAAGATGAAGGGGATGCTGGATTTTGTCAAAAGGCTTTTTTCCCATCAATTGAAGATTGATGGTGTTGGTTTTTGTCCTTTTCATATCAACTTGATGTATTGTATGTATTCTTTCCACATGTTTGAACCATCCCTGCACCCTGGTATGAATCCAAGGTGTCAATGATGAGATGATCTCTGTGATGGTGGCGTCTGTATGCCAATTTGCCAGTATCCTGTTAGGAATTTTGCATCGAATTGTTCATTAATGAGATGGGTCTGTAGTTCTCCTTTATGGTTGTTATCTTCCTGGTTTTCGTGGTAGTTTAGAACGTTAGTAGAAGTGAATCTGGCTCATTAGAAGGGAAATTTGGGAGAATTCCCTCTGTTTTGTATCTGTCTAAACACATTATTTGAGTGATAATGATTGTAAGTCTTCTTTGAATGTTTTATAGAATTCTGCAGTGGAACCGTCTGGGCCTGGATCCTTTTTTAGTTGGAAGGTTTCTTATTAGATTCTCATATCTATACTATATGGCGTCTGTAAGCTGCTGTCGTCTTCTTGGTTGAGATTTGGCGATTCCCAGGATTTCAGATATTCATCCCATTTCTTCTAGGTTTTCAAACTTGGTAGAATGATAGAATATAGGTTCTTGTAATATTCCCATATGATTTCTGGATCTTTTCCTTTGTCTGTGTGATATTTCCTTTTCATCATGGATTGTATTGATTTGGAGTTGTTTCCTTTCTTTTGGTTAACTGGGCTAGAAGTCTGTCTATCTTGTTTATTCTTTCAAAGAAACCAACTTTTGGATTCATTGTTTTTTGTATTGTTTTCTTTGTTTCTAATTCATTGAATTCTGCCCTGATTTTTGTTATTTTCTTCCTGTCTGTTGTGTTTAGGGTTATCTGTTGTGTCTCTCAAGTTGCTTTTAGCTGCAGTGTTAGATCCTTCACTTGTGCTCTTCTGTTTTTTTAATGTAGGCCACCCAGGGCTATAAACTTACCTCTTAGGACTGCTTTAAAGTATCCCATAGGTTTTGTTGTATTGTATTTATCATTGTCATTCAGTTCCAGGAATGTTTTTAATTCTTTCTTTATCTCTTCCTGACCCATTCAATTATTCAGGAGTGTGTTGTTTAGTCTCCATTGTATCTTGTAGATAGTAGGGCTTATCCATGGTGTTGATAGTTGAGCTTTATTGTGCTGGTCTGATAGGATGCATGAAATTATTTCAATCTTTTTGCATTTGGAGGCTTCTTCTGGTCCCAGTATGTATGTTGATTTGGAGATGTTCATGGGTGCACTGAGTAGAAAGTGTATTCTCTGGTATTAGGTGGAATATTCGGTAGATGTATCTGTGAGATCCATTTGGTGATTCATATCATTCAGTTCAGATGTCTCTCTGTATATTTTTGTCCATTGACCTTCCAAAGGGCTCAGTGGGGTATTGAAGTCCCTACTACTATGCGATGTACTGGGGTTAAACTGTCCCTTGTGGTACTTGGAGAATTTCTTTATAAAGTTTTTTGCACCAGAGTTTGGTTTCATTATATATTCATAACTGTGAAATCTTCATGGGTGGAATTGTTTCCTTTGATAAAATGTAATGGCCTTACTGGGGCTTGAGAGATGCCTAGCGCGCTTAAGAGCACCGACCGCTCTTGCAGAGGACCTGGGTTCAATCCTCAGCACCCACATGGCGGCCGAGAACCATCTGAAACTCCAATTCCAGAACTCCAGTTCCAGGGGAATCCAACACTCTCGTCTGACCTCTGCGGCATTGCATGACATGGGTTCACAGACCTACATGCAGACAGTACACTCATACACATACAAAATTAAATAAAATTTAAAAAATGTAATGGCCTTCTTTGTCCCTTCTGATTTCTTTTACTTTGAAGTCTATTTTGTCTGATATTTTAAAATAGCAACACCTGCTTTCTTTTGGTACCATTTGCTTGAATATTTTTTCCATCCTTTCACTTTAAGGCGGTCCCTATCCTTGAAGGTAAGAGTCGTGTTTTCTTTAGACAGCATATAGATGGGTTCTGTTTCCTAATCCAATCTCCCAGTCTATGTGTCTTTGATTAGGGAGTTTAGTCCATTAATATTTAAATTATAACTGATAGATGTGTGTTGCTTCCTTTCACCTTATTATCCATTTGCATTTTTGGTTAGGTTTTCTACTTCTGCGGGTTATGCTTTTTTTTTTTCTTTCATGGTGCCTGGGGATAGTTGCTCCTTTCTTCTGTCCTTTGAATTGCTTCAAGTATTCTCTGAAGGGTTGGTTTTCCAGACATGTATTCTTTCATCTTGTTTATGTCATGGAAAAATTTTCTCTCTCCTTCAACTATAATGACATTTTTGGTGGGTATAGTAACCTGGATTGCATCTATGTCCTTTACATCTGAATGCTTTGCTCCACATTCTTCTTGCTTTTCCATAGTTTGCACTGAGAAGTCAGTTGTAATTCTCATAGGTTTCCCCTTATAAGTAACTTGTTGTTTTTTTCTCTTGTGGTTTTCAGAATTTGTCTTTGTTTTTGGACGCTAGTGCTTTAACTATGATATGGTGTGGAGAGTTTCTTTTCTTGATCTTGTCTGTTTGGAGTTCTATGTGCTTCTTGTATTTGTATTGGTTTGTCTTTTTTAAGTTTGGGGAAATTTTCATCTATTATTCTTGTTGAAGATCTGATCAATACATTCTCTTGGGATCTTCTCCTTCCTCTATTCCTATGATGCGGAGGTTTGATCTTTTTTTTTCAGTTTTTTTTTTTTTTTTTTTTTTTTTAAACTTTTTATAGTCTTTACTTGAGGTTTTAGTTGTTCTGTGTTATCTTCCAGGTCTGATATTCTTTGTTATGCCCTCCATTCTGCTTCTGAGGCTTTTTCATTCCTTTCCTCTTGATTGGATGAATGTTTGATTTCCTTTTTTCATTTCATTTCTGATTTCCTTGTTATTCCTTCTTTATTTTCTTCCTTTTGGAGCTTCTCAATTGTATGAAACACTTGCACACTTGTGTGGAAACACTTGTATAAGCCGCAGCAACAAAGCACCTCTCGCCTCTGTTCTTCTCAAAGTGGTTTATTCAGGCAGGCAAGGTCTTTTTTTTTTTTTTTTTGTGGGATATATTTATTTTATTTTTATTTTTTTAACATTTTTTTTGATGCTTTGTGCATTTCATACATCATTTTCCCAATTCAGTTCAGGTATATCTCCCCTTCCCTTCCCCCCACCCCCCACCCCAACCGAGATCATGGATTCTGCCATGACTGTCCTGCATTTCTCTCTCAGTTTTTTTTTTTTTCCATTTTTTAGCTATAAGTGATAATCCATGAGGCAGGCAGGTCTTGTCAGAATGGTTTATTCAGGCACATCTTTTCTCCTTCTCCCAAGCTTCTCCCTCTAAGCCTCAGGTCTTTCCCTCTAAGCCTTCCTTCCTTCTCCAAGCCTTCTCCTTCCTCAGGCAAGCAAGCTTCTTCTCTCCTAAGACTAGAAAGGAGAGAGTCCCTCTATCTAGAAAGTCCCCTATTTATCCACCTTCCCAGCCCAGTTTGCGTGGCCTTAGTCTATTTGGTATCATCTGGCCTGATCTTGTATACAGGGTGCACCTGCACAGCTCAAACGGTGAGCGTGGCTTTACTTTGAGGTAGGAGGGAATCAGGTGTTAATCATAAGACTCAGGTGTTAGTCATAAGATTTTGCTAAAGTCTCAGGCGCTATCCTGGGACCCTCGCCACACCTGCTCTCCACACTCAATTTCTTCCTGTAGCACTTTGCTTCGATGGTTGGTTTCCTTGTCTTTTTCAACATGGGATCTTTTCATTGTTTCCACTTCCTTCCGGAGTTTGTCATTCTCTCTTTCTAGGTCCTTCTTGAGTTTTTCATTCTCTTTTTTTAGTTCTCTGACTCACTCTTTATAGTTTTTGATTTATTTGAATATGTTCATAATTGTACTTCTAATATCTGTGTCCTGGGCCATCCCCAGGGGGATCCAATTGTAGGAGTCTTCCACAGGGTTCATCAATCTTGGTGTGGAATTATCCTGCACCTTTCCCATGTTGTCTCTCCTTCATGTCCCTGGCATATGGGCTTCTCCTTGCCTGTATTCCAATTCGAATCCCAAATGCCTCTTCACTGTGTTGAAGGCTTGCTTTGCTTGCCTCCTTCAGATGCCTTCATTGTTTGTTTGATTGATTTGCTTTTCTCCTTTTCTCCTTGCTTATGGACTGTTGACTTGTCTAAGTTTTAGACTTTCTATTGGAAGTCTAACTCATTCTTCCCTTTCTGTTCTGAAGGTTCTCCAAAGAATCCACTTGGACACTCCTTTGGCAATCCCAGTTGGTGGGGGAGGGGGGGATTGCTGTTTAGCTGGCGTCCCAGTACCTGTGCTTCACATGGTCCCGGGAAATCCCCAATCTCAAGTCTCACACAGGCCCACCTTTTATACCAGCTAGGAGGACAACTCCCCCCCACAGCCACACAAGCCAATCCAGACAAAGATAAATGGATCAAACCAAACAATCTCCCTGGGTGAAGCACCCAGCTCCTACCTGTGCTTCAGGTGGTCCTGGGAAATCCCCTTGAATGAATTCTTTACCTCCCTCACCATCTGATGATATCCTCTCTCCCTCCTTCCCTCCGTGTGTGTGTGTGTGTGTGTGTGTGTGTGTGTGTGTGTGTGTTTGAGAGTTTGAGACAGGGTCTCCCTGTAGCCCCAGATGGCCTGGAATTCATTCTGAAGACTAGGCTGAGCTTGAACTCAGAGAGATCTGACTGCCTCTGCCTCCCAAATGCTGGGATTAGAGGCATGTGCCACCATGCCTGGCCCTGATAATAATTCTCTTATTATCTGTGGCAATTAACAATGTTTTAGTAGCTAGGTATGGCAATGTGGTACATGCCTGTAATCCCAGGAGTCAGGAGGCAGAGGTAGGCCAATCTCTGTGAGTTCAAGCCAGCCTGATCTACATAGTGAGTTTCAGGCCAGCTGGGGGCTACAGGGAGACCTTGTCTCAAAAAGCAAAAAAATAAGTTTTAGAAAATTGGAAAAGCAGCCAGCGCCCCCAATGGCTGAGCCGCCTCTGCAGCCACTGTGTGTGTTCTTTCTATTTGAGTTTTCTTTTCTTTCAGTACTGGGAATTGAACCCAGGGCCTCAGACATGCTAAGCAAGTGATCGACCACCGAGTTGCCTCCCCTACCCTAGGATTCTGTTCTTGCAGCCCCTTTGGGGGGATTTCAGAGGATCGAGTACATTTTCCCAGAGTTTTCATGTGAATCCATCTTCCGTGCTCTTAGCATATCCTTTCGGTTTCCATCTCCTTGGCCTCTTGTGTGGGCTTCAACTCACCAAAGAGTTTTCCATTTCAGTAACTAAAATTTTCATGGTGTCCACTCCATCCTGTGTTAGACTCGCAAATGTGTTCAGGAATTCTTGTAGAAGTGCTTGCTAATCTGTTTGAACAGAGACGATGGATCAAACCAGTCCATTCTGTTGCTGCCGTAACAAATCACTGGAAACTCAGAACCTTAAAACAAGGAACATTTATTATTGTACAATTCTTCAGAGTTGAAATCTGACACCAATCCTATTTGTCGACAATCAAGGCATCAATAACACTGGATTCGACTGTTCAGGGAAAATCCATTCATTTGTCACTTCCAGTTCTCCAGGCTGCCTGTATTTCTTGGTTCATGGCCTTTGCTGTGGTTTGAATGCTCTTTTAGTTATTTTTTTTGTTGCTGTGATAAAACACTATTGCCAAACATTTACAGTTTCAGGGGGAGTCCATAGTGTCGGTGGGGGAGGCTTGGCGGCAGGCATCTGGAGCAGAAGCTGAGAAAGCACATCCTCAACACAAAAGAAGCAGACAGTAAACTGCAAGTGGGGTAAGGCTATAACCTCTCAATGCACACTCCCCAGGGACTGGAGAAATGGCTCAGTGGTTAAGAGCACTGGTCCCTCTTGCAGAGGACCTGGGTTTGGTTCCCAGCACCCATATGGAGGCTAACAATAGTCCATAACTTTCAGTTCCAAGGGATCCGATTGCCCTTTTCTGACCTCTGCAGGCATTGCATGACACAGGTACACTAACATACATGCAGGCAAAATACTCATACACACAAAATAAAAACAAAGAAATTCTTCCCTCAGCACCTGCCCCCAGTAATGTACTTCCTCCAGAAAGGCTACATCACCTCCCCAAACACTGCATTATATCACCTCCCCAAACACTGTGTTATATCACATCCCCAAACACTGCATTACATCACCTCCCCAAACACTGCATTATATCACCTCCCCAAACACTGTGTTATATCACCTCCCCAAACACTGCATTACATCACCTCCCCAAACACTGTGTTATATCACCTCTCCAAACACTGTGTTATATCACCTCCCCAAACACTGCATTACATCACCTCCCCAAACACTGTGTTATATCACCTCTCCAAACACTGTGTTATATCACCTCCCCAAACACTGCATTACATCACCTCCCCAAACACTGTGTTATATCACCTCTCCAAACACTGTGTTATATCACCTCCCCAAACACTGCATTACATCACCTCCCCAAACACTGTGTTATATCACCTCTCCAAACACTGTGTTATATCACCTCCCCAAACACTGCATTATATCACCTCCCCAAACACTGTGTTATATCACCTCTCCAAACACTGTGTTATATCACCTCCCCAAACACTGCATTACATCACCTCCCCAAACACTGCGTTATATCACCTCCCCAAACACTGTTACATCACCTCCCCAAACACTGTGTTATATCACCTCCCCAACAACTGCGGCCCAAGTGTTCAAACAGTTGAGCCAATGGTGAACATTTCTTATTCAAAACTCCACGAATATTGTCCTACAGGATCCTTGTGCTGGAAACTTGACCATCAAAGTCATAAGTGAATGACATTTAGATGAGGTCTTTGGCAGAAATCTCACTAATGCATTAATATAATTAATCCATTAATCTACTTATGGGTTTTGGATTGCTGAATGAACGAGACATTAAGAGAGTGATTTTCTTTTCTTTTTTTTTTTTTTTGGTATTTTTTAGATGGGGTCTCCCTTTTAGTACCAGCTGGCCTGGAGCTCGCTCTGTAGACCAGGCTGGCCTTGAACTCACAGAGATCTGCCTGCCTCTGCCTCCCGAGTGCTGGGATTAAAGGCATGTGCCATCATGCCCAGCTGACAGTGATTTTCTTGTAAGTTTCTTTCACTTTCTGTCTCTCAAACTTTTTCTGTCTTGCTGTGTGGTACCCCACATCACTGTGGAACTCTGTACAGAGTTCCCACCAGCAGAGAACCTCATCAGATGTATCCCTTCAACCCTTGACTTCTCAACTCCCACAACTGTAAGAAATGAATTTCTTTTCTTTATAATTTTCTCTGCCTCTAGTATTATGTTATAGCAATAAGAAAACAGATGAAAACAGCTCCCTTCCTCTGTTTTCAAAGTCAGCAACGGTAGGCCCAGTTCTTCATGTATCCTAGAGTTCTGGTCTCTTCTGCCTCCTGCTGCTGATTTTTACCTCTGGTGACAAGGTGAGTTTTCAGATGTTTATGAGTTTTTGTGGCTGTTTTTTTTTGTGGCAGGAATGGTAAGAAGCCTTAATCAGACGCCATTTTATTTTTATATTTTATTTATTGTTTTTATTTTTCACATTTTTAAAAATTTATTACTGTTATTAAACTATTTCCATACAACATTTCTCAATCAAATTTAGAGTCACTTCCCTTTCCATGCCCTGCACCCCACCTGAGTTCCTGCAGTCTGCCATACATGTCTTGCATCTTTTTCCGAGTCTTTCCAAGGTTTTTTTTTTTTTTCAAAGCAGAGGCTTATTGTTTTGGGGAGAATGTCACTATTTCAGTCTTTATTGTTTTTATTTTTATGTGTATGAGTGTATTGCTTGCATGTGTATAAGAGCACCCATGTTGTGCAGTGCCTGCAAAGGTCAGAAGAGGGTGCTGGATTCCCCTGGAAATGGAGTTACAATTGTTAGGCCAGTTTTGGGTGCTAGGAACTGAACCTGGGTCTTCTGACAGAGTAGCCTGTGCTCTTAACAACTGAGCCATCTCTGTAGCCCCCGGATGCCACTTTATAACAAGTTCCCCTACATGGAAACATTTTTACTCTTCCACTGAGTAGTTGGTCCAGACCCCAATCATCCCCTATTTTACCATTTCCAATATATTTTTTGGTGATGGATAGCAGATCACTTTGTAAATAAAAATGAATAACACTGAGCAGGGAAAATCTGCTCTCTTTATTCCTGAAACAGGAGACACTTTCAGAAACATCTGCTTTTGTGCTCCAAGCTCATAGATAATTTTCTGTGTAGCTCGGAGTCTGATTGGTGTGGATTCTTGAGTGATGGCTGTTTAAGGATGAAGCCTTGCTTGCCCGTTTATGTCTGTGTGCCCTTCCCCTTCTCTTCCTTCTCTTCCTTCTCTGGCTTCTTGCCCCTCAGTTCCCTCTTGTGCAAGAGGCTGTAGCTAGTCCATTTGCCTTTAAATGTTTTTGACAAACAGCACTCTGGAGGCTGCTCCAGCCTTGAGAAAGTTCTGGTGAGTGTGAAACAAAGGTGAGCCATTTGGGAAGAAAGCCCCTAGACACACTGAAACATATGACCACAATACTTTGGTTCGAAGTCTGTATCGTCCCCTCTGGCTGAAAGCTGAGAAAATGCCACATTAAAATAAGGGGCAGTAATGAGTATGAGGATGAATGAAGAATCACCGATACTTTGATAAATGGATGCTTGAAAGCAGTCACCTAATTTTTATTTATCTTAATTTCTGTTGTAGTCCTAGAACTTGAACCCAAGTCAAAATTCTCTGAAGGCAGCAACAGGACCACTTCAGGAGAGTCGCTGCATCATGACCCAAGTCAAAGAACCTGTTTTGGGACATTTTTGCTTCATTTGCAGCATGGCCTTAATAGTTGGAAGCATAATCCCGTTCTCTGACGAAGCTGAGTTTGCTATAGACATGTCAAATAAAGGCCTCACTCACGTTCCAAGAGACTTGCCAGCAAGAACAGAAATCTTAGATTTGTCCCGAAACAACATAGCTGAGCTTCAGATGTCTGATATGAGCTCTTTGTTGCGGCTGAAGGTTTTGAGACTTTCCCATAACAGAATTACGAGACTTGATTTGCATGTTTTCAAGTTCAACCAGGACTTGGAGTACTTGGATGCATCTCACAATCAGTTGCAAAATGTATCTTGCTACTCCATTGTGAGTTTCAAACATTTAGACCTGTCTTTCAACCGTTTCCGTGAGCTACCCATATGTGAGGAATTTGGCAACTTGACAAGGCTGAATTTCTTGGGATTAAGTGCTACAAAGTTCCAACAACTAGACCTGCTACCAGTTGCTCACTTGCACCTAAACTATCTTCTTCTGGATTTAGTAGCTTATCGTGTGAAAGAAATGGAAGTGGGAAGTCTTCGAATTCTGAATACCAGAACACTTCACTTAGTCTTTGATCCAAATAGTTTGTTCTCTGTGCAAGCGAATATGTCAGTGAATATCTTAGGGTGCTTACAACTGAGTAATATTAAACTGAATGATGAAAACTGCCAACTTTTTACTAAATTTTTATTAGAACTCACTGTAGGCCCAGTCTTACTGAACTTCACACTCAATCATATGAGAACGACATGGGGATGCTTGATTAGATTTTTCCAGTTCCTTTGGCCCAGATCCGTGGAATACCTCAACATTTACAACTTAACAATAACCGAAAGCATTGATGAAAAATATTTTACTTATTCCAAAACAGCATTGAAAGCATTGACCATAGAGCATATTACAAACCGAGTGTTCCTATTTTCACAGACCGCGTTGTACACTGTGTTTTCCGAGATGAACATCATGATGCTGACCATCTCTGACACGCCTTTCATTCACATGCTTTGTCCGAGTGTACCAAGCACATTTAAATTTTTGAACTTCACCCAGAATGTTTTCACAGATAGTGTCTTTCAAAACTGTTCCACTTTATCGAGATTGGAAACACTTATCTTGAAAAAGAATGGCTTGAAAGACCTTTTCAAGGTAGGTCTCATGACTAAGAATATGTTCTCTCTGGAAACACTGGATGTCAGCTGGAATTCCTTGGACTCAGATACATTCAAGGACTCAGACACGTTCAAGGGAATATGTACTTGGGGTGAGCGTATAGCTGTGCTGAATTTGTCCTCTAATGTGCTTACTGACTCTGTTTTCAGATGTTTACCTCCTCGAGTCAAGGTACTTGACCTTCATGATAACAAAATAAAGAGCATTCCTAAAGAAATCATGAAACTAGAAACCTTGCAAGAACTCAACGTTGCATCTAATTCTTTAACTGACCTTCCTGGATGCGGGGCCTTCAGCAGCCTTTCTGTGCTGGTCGTCCACCATAATTCAGTTTCCCACCCCTCAGCCGATTTCTTCCAGACCTGCCAGAAGATTCGTTCCATAGCAGTAGGAAACAACCCATTCCTGTGTACGTGTGAGTTAAGAGAGTTTGTCAGAAGTATAAGCCAAGTGTCAAGCCAAGTGGTCGAGGGCTGGCCCGATTCTTACAAGTGTGACTACCCGGATAGCTTTAAGGGAGCCCTACTGAAGGACTTCCACATGTCTCCACTGTCCTGCAATACCCTTCTGCTGACTGTCACCATCGGGGTCACCGTGCTGGGGTTGGCTGCCACTGTGGCCTTCCTCTGCCTCTACTTTGACCTGCCCTGGTATCTCAGGATGATGTGTCAGTGGACCCAGACCCGGCGCAGGGCTAGGAATGTTCCCTTAGAGGAAGTCCGGAGAAACCTGCAGTTCCACGCTTTTGTTTCATACAGTGAATATGATTCTGTCTGGGTGAAGAATGAATTGGTACCTTTCCTAGAAAAAGAAGGTATAAAAATTTGCCTCCATGAGAGAAACTTTGTCCCTGGCAAGAGCATTGTGGAAAATATCATAAATTTCATTGAGAAGAGTTATAAGTCCATCTTTGTACTGTCTCCCCACTTTGTCCAGAGTGAATGGTGCCATTATGAACTCTACTTTGCTCATCACAATCTCTTCCATGAGGGGTCTGATAACTTAGTCCTGATCTTGCTGGAACCCATCCCCCAGGACAACATTCCCAGCAAATACCACAAACTGAGGGCTCTCATGGCCAAGCGGACGTACTTGGAATGGCCCGCAGAGAAGGGCAAACGTGGACTCTTTTGGGCAAACATTCGAGCTGCTTTTAATATGAAATTAACATTAGTCACTGAGAATGATGAAACGACACCGGGAGATCCAACTCCACGAACTGTCAACCTGAACTCTGATGAGCACTGTGGTTTTAAGTTGCTGTTTCAAGATACTTCCAATACGGTTTAGAGATAAAATGTCCCCAAAGGCTCATAAGTTGAATGCCTTGGGGAAAAATCCTGATGGTGCTTGTGATGGTTAATCCTGGGTGTCAACTTGACTGGACTAAGGAAAAAATAAAAGAAAAGGATCTTCGGATTGGACCACCTCAACCCGGATGGCCCACCCCAAATGTGGGCGTTACCTTCTGCCGGCAGGCAGTATAAAGGGCCACGGCAGAGGGAGCTGGTCCCTTTTTCCTGCAGCTTGCCTCTCTCTCACTGGTGAGTTTGTCTTGCTGCTGTGATCAACCCTTCGGATCCCAGCGTGTACTGAGAACGGCAGATCTCCTGGAATCCATCGGGCCTTCAGCACCAGATTGGGACTACTGAGACATCCAGCGTTGCGGACTGAGCAGTTCCCTGGATTTGCAGCCTCTCCAGTTTGGCGTGGCTACTGTTGGACTCCTTGAGCTCTGTCATGTGAGCAAATCAATAAATTGTATATAGCTATATATTCTTCCTGTTGCTTCTGTTTCTTTAGAGAACCCTGACTAATACAGTGCTGTTGAGTGGTGATTGAGTTATGAAGGGTTCACTCTCACTAATGGATTGACTCATTGATGAGTTCATAGCCAAGTGGGCCAATAAGAGGTGGGGCTTAGTTGAAGGAAGTAGGTCACTGGGAACATACCTTCGAAGGGTATATTCTTTTCAAGCCTCATCTTTTTTTTTTTTTTTTTTTTTTTTTGATCTTTTTTTTTTTTTTTTTTATTCTGTCTGTTATCAATGTACTGTCTGCATGCAGGTCTGTGTACCCGTGTCGTGCAATGCCGGCGGAGGTCAGAAAGGTCTCGGATTCCCCTGGAGCTGGAGTTCTCCTGGAATTGGGAGTTTTCAGACGGTTCTCGGGCCCCATGTGGGTGCTGGGGATTGAACCTGGGTCCTCAGAAAAGCGGTTGGCGCCTCTTAACCGCCTAGGCCATCTGCTCCAGCCCCCCAAGCTCATTTTTTCTTTTTTTTTTTTTATTTTATTTTATTTTATTTATTTATTTTTATGTGTATGAATGTATTGTCTGCTGCAGGTCTGCCACCCGTGTCGTGCGATGCCGCGTGGAGTCAGAAGGACGGTCTCGGATTCCCCTGGAACTGGGAGTTCTCTGGATCTTTTTAAGGCAGGGTTCTCACCATACGTAAGTCAGGCTGTCCATGAGCTCATAGTTTTGCCTCCCAGGTGCTGGGATTACAGGTGTGTACCACCACAGCCAGTCCCCAGTTCCCTCTTTGAACTTCTTCCAAAAGTGAGGGAGAGGCACGCTAGCTGTAGAAGACAGTAGCCCGGCTTCCTACTCTGAGACTGAAGCTTACAGAGGGACAGGAATCCATAGTTTCAGGGCAGTAGATGGGGTGTGGTGTGAGAGCTCTTGGAAGAGCTTCACGAGTGACTCCTGGAGTTGGGAGGCTTGGAAGGGCCTGTGAATTCGAAGGGCAGCAAGCAGTGCTCCACAAAAGTGTGCTTGGTAAGTATTTGTTAAATGAATAGGCAAGTAACTCTGCTTGGAGAATTCAAAAGTGGGATGTTGGCCTGGGCAAATGGCAGGAGAAGAGGAGGCTAGCCGGAACTGCAAATTGTCCTTCCGTTATTGATGTGGAAAATCACATGGATTCCTGTGGGCCAGAGTCACCTTGAGAAGAAGAGCTGGGTTTGAGCTGCTGCAGTGAGACCTTAGCCAACAAAGCAGCCTGCTGTGCAAAGGGTCTGTGGCAGCAAGAGTCCATATGGTTAGGGGCTGGGTAAAGTAGTCTCATAGGTTGGAGGGGGCAGTTACTGCAAGAAGCAGCCTGATAATGCGATAAGGAACTGTGTGTTGTAGAGTCCGCCCAAAGCCGCCCAGTACTCCACAGATGGCCCCTGAAAGAGCCGACACTTGGATTCTGCCATAATAGAAAGCAAGGACATGATGGCCTCCTTCATTATCCAATTCATGTCAGAATTATTCCTCCTCTTTATGTGATGTGCCATTCTATTCTCTTGCAAAGGTCTGGGGAATGTCCAGAATATAGAAAGGGAGAGAAGAGATAGAAAAATAAAAAATCAACCACGTTCTTTATTCTTTCACTGCAAGGAAGGCTTGAGGTGCAACCAAACCAAATTTTGAATGAGGTGTGAGATAGCCATTAAATTGGACTGTCCTGGACAGTTAGATACTGACATAGAGTCACAAGTACTAAAATGAGATTCAGATTTACTAAAATGGATGGGCAACTTTATCCCAAGATTCAGATGCAATGGAGGGGAAGCCTGGTGTGACCTGGTGTGGAGGAATTGCTAGAAAGAAAGCAATTCTGGATTTCATTCCGTGAGTTGGTTTCATAATGAATCCTTGTGAAGAAATAAGCCTTAGTGAAAATGGATTAGGTCCTTCCTATGTACATTAGCCCTTCCCTGCTTATAACGAGAGTGTTTATTTTCCTTCCTATGTCCCCTCTAAAGTGACAAATTCTTGCACAGCCTCTGGAGCTGTTTCTTAAAAATGAAAAAAACAATAACAACACACCACCAACAAATATCTGTGGCACAGGTTTTAAATGCTCAAATAATTTTAAATAGTATCAATGTGTTTCCCACAAAGTATTATTGTCTGAAAATAAAGATTTTTCACAATTTACCCAGTTGTGGTGGCACACGACTTTAATCACAGCAGTTTGGGAGACAGAGGGCAGGCAGCACCTCTGTGAGTTCGAGCCAGTTTAGCTACAATAGTAAGTTCCAGGCCATCTGAGGCTACAGGGAGACCCTGTCTCAAGAAAAAAGAGAGAATTGTCACATTTTAAAGCAGAATTAAAACCTTTGCTTTTGTCACATATTAAAGCTAGCACAAATATACACACACACATTTCAGACATGAATTCTATCAGAAGAGCTATTTCTTTTTCAGGTAAAGGTTTTCTTTATCCATAAATCCTCTACTTCTATTGGATTCTTGTTCCAAGGAGCAAGTGCCATCTTGAGAGAGAGGGTATTAATTTCTGGATATAAAGGTGTCTTGCAGAACCTAGAGACAGAAACACAATTGGGCTCCAAGGACGTCTGGAAGTAGGAATGGTAAGGGCAGCATTCATAGTGGATTAAAGCCAAATCCTTATGCCGTCATTTGATGCTGATCACCTCTTTAAAGGCCCTACCTTCAAATATACTAACATTCTAAGACACCAGAAGTGAGAGCTTCAACATTTATGGATTTGGAGCAGAGCACAAATCAAACCTTAACATATGACACACAGATAAAATGAAAAATGTTTTGACCCAAACGCTCTCTGTCCAATAACCATTGTTCCCTTGTCTAGCTCTAGAATGCTTGAGTTGCATCAGGGCACACTGACATTCCAGCTAGTGACTACATTTCCCAGCCTCCTTGTAGTTTGATGTGGGCATGTGCCTAAAATCTTAGCAATAGAGAGTGACTAGAACCTGTGGGCCCCTCTAGGCCCTGTCTTTAAGAAAGATGTCCCTTCCATTTTTCTACTGGATGAGAACTAAGAATTGGAGGAACCTTCTAGCCCCAAGAGATGGAAGTCACATGTTGAAGATGTGCTCTTCCCTCTGTCATTTTGGGCTGCTCAAGCCAGCCTCCCCGTATGGCCTGGACCGCTCACATCCGTGTAAGAGACATGAACTTCTACCTTGTTTATGCCTCTATAGTCCTTTAGACAGCTTTGCAGGTGTAGAAATATACAACACAGAGCAACAGTCCAGCTTTCTCTGATCTCCCGTTTCCAACCATATGCTAGGATAATGTGTGTGTACCACTGGGCAGTCTGAAGCAGTCTCCATCCTGCCTGGGCCACTGTGAACTTTTTGCTCTTATTCTTGCTTCACATGTCTCCCACAGCATTGAGATCTTCTTCTATCTTTCTTTCCTTTCTTTCTCTTTGCGTTTCTTTTTTTTTTTTCTTCCTGTCTTTTTATCTTCTTCTTTGCTTCTTGTTCCTCTCTTTCTTCTTTCTTTTCTTTTCTCTTCTCTCTCTTTCTTCCTTCTCTTCTTTACTTTCTTTCTTTGCTTCTTTCTTTTTTCTTTCTTTCTTCTTTCTTTCTTCTTTCTTTTTTCTTTCTTGTCTTTTCGAGACGGGTCTCCCTGTCAGCCCCAGTGTCCTGGAATTCACCTATAGATCCAGGCTGCCTTGAACTCACAGAGATCTTGCCTGCCTCTGCCTCCCAAGCGCTAGGGTTAAAGGCGTGTGCCACACCCCTGGCTGAAAAAACTGGTTTCTTATACAGTTGCAAAATTACATTAAACCCATCCTTGCTTATTCCTCCCTAATGCCTTCCTTGTACCAGTTGGGACAAAAGCCAAACTCCTCATCAAGAACCCATGGGTGCTGCCTCAATCTAGCATCTCCCTCATCCCAGAGCTTACTCTCTCTCTGCTGTCTCCCCCGCCCACACTCCACACCCAGTGGCCCTCTGGCTGTTGTACCCACTGGTTACCACCTAGGTCACCTGTAATTCACCTCAGTGAATTACACCTATTTCCATCTGAGTCACCTCTACGCTCCAGTACTCCCCCACCCCAGCATGCCTAGCATGTACTTACTGTCCACATTTCAGTGCCAGCATCACCTCTGCAGAGGCTTGGCTTCATTTCCCGAATCGCTCACCTTTCTCTGCTTATTTTCTTCACAGAACACATCACTTTCATTAATCAGGGTTCTCTAAAGGAGTAGAAACAAAGGGGCTAGCTCTGTATCTATACATTATAAAGAGATCTAGAAGACTAGATCTATCACAGGAGACTGAGCAGCCCATCTATGACTGTCTGCACAGTGGAGAAGCAGAGAATCTAGTAGCCTAGAACTGGCTCTGAAGGCCTGGAAGTTCCCTGAATCATTGCTGGCTATGAAGTCCCCCCATTTTGTTGAAAACCTGAAGAAACTGCGAGTCTAATGTTTCAGCAAAACAGGCAAAAGCCATAGTTGAACTCACTTAGAACGAAGGGCTTTGCATAATGTAACTGACTTCCTCCATCTTCTCATGTGGACCCATCCTGTTGGATGGTGGATGGTGCTGCCCATATCCAGGGTGAGTCCGTTCCTCCAGTCACTCTCTCACAGCACCCTTCCTCCCAAACACATGAAGCTGTATTTCACCGGTCCCAGATATCTTAGTCCAGTTAAACTGACAACCAAGTTCCAGTGTCATATCTGTTTACCTGGTTCTTATTCTCTTTCAGTAAACACAAGCTGTAGGAGAACAGGCCCCTTTCCACAAGTTCCCTGCTTCCCCTAGTGCTGGGTAGACAGCTGTGACCCTGGTTAGACATGATAAAACCTTGGATAAACAATGTAGCCCTGATTGGCTCCGGTCTTTGCAATGTGCCCTGATGTCTGATTACCTTCGCCAGCATTAGTCTACTTTTATGTGCCTGTAATCATGAACCACCGATGACCCAGAACGTGACCATGGGAGAAAAGGAGGTTCCATTTTAGCTTATGGATTCACAGAGGTGCATCCATTCACGACAGCGAAGGCGTGGTCCCAGGAAGACTGAGCGCTCATTGCTCACGGCAAACACAAGCAGAGAGGACTAAACTGGAAGTGTGGGTTAAGCTATGAACTTCAAAGCTCTCGTCACCCGGTCCTGACACCTGTCCTAGCCAGGCCCACTCCTAACTCATAATCCTCAAACAGTGCTCACCAACTGGAGAAAATGTTTGAAATACATGAGCCTATGGGGGACATGTCTCATTTCAGCCACCAACATTCTATCCTCTGGCCTTCATAGACCATGGCCATATTATAGTGCAAAATGTATTTAGTCTACCTTCAAAAGACCACATAGCTTTAACAATCCTATACTGTTCCAAACAGTCAGTTCTTTTGAAACTCAAGGCCATCTTTTAACTGCAGTCCTTGTAAAATCAAAAAGCCAAACGACTATTCCAGCATGCAATGGCACAGGTATTCATTCCTATTTCCAAAGGCAGGAATGGGGGCGTAGTGGGGTAATACTAGTCCAGAGCTAGACCCAACCAGCAGGCAAGCATCAAATTCTGTAGCTCCATGTCCCGTGTCGGGACTTTAGTTTCAAAGGTTAGTGGCTGCTCTAGTTGCTTCCTGCGACATTTGTCACTCTTGGGCTGGTGCCCGTCCCTGTATACAGATCTCCTCGGCAGCTGTCTCATGCTGTCATTTCCAACATCTTGTGTCTCTGCTGACGCCCTCAGGTTCACTTTCACACTTTATAAAATTGTGTCTCTCATGACCTCTTGCCCTTCAGGGCCTTCTTGGTGATTCCAGCATGCACAGTGCTCATTCTGCAGTGATGCTCTGACACCTCAGAGAAGGACTCCAGGACCCCCCTCTCCCTCCTGACACCTAGAGAAGGACTCCAGGACCCCCTTCTCCCTCTGACACCTCAAGAGGACCCCAGGACCCCCCTTCTCCCTCTCGACACCTCAGAGAAGGACTCCAGGACCCCCCTCTCCCTCACACCTCAGAGAAGGACCCCAGGACCCCCTCTCCCTCTGACACCTCAGAGAAGGACTCCAAGGACTCCCCTCTCCCTCACACCTCAGAGAAGGACCCCAGGACCCCCTTCTCCCTCTGACACCTCAGAGAAGGACTCCAGGCCCCCCTTCTCCCTCACACCTCAGAGAAGGACCCCAGGACCCCCCTCTCCCTCTGACACCTCAGAGAAGGACTCCAGGACCCCCCTCTCCCTCACACCTCAGAGGACTCCAAGACCCCCCACTCTTGCATCGTTCGTGTCTCTAAATCCAGTAATGTGTGAAACAGCAATGCCAAGTTTGGCTGCCAGCCTGGAGAGAACCCTGACCCTTGCATCACATTTCAGTAGCTTTTTTCTTTCATCGAGTTGGAAGCTAGCTGGGAGGGTCTTGCCCAGAGGTTGAACCTTCCCGTTAGCTCCAGAGTGAGAGCAGGAGGCCCCTCCTTAATGGCGGCTCATCTCCATAACAGTTGTAGCGTCTCACCAAGCAGCATGGATGCCTTGGCTACAATATTAAGCTTCCTAACACTCCTTTTCTCTCTAAACTACATTTTTGGGGGGACCCGTTTGCTCCCTTTCATTGTAGAGCTGCATAAACATTACCAATAATAACCAAAATCACAGATTCAAACATTATGTTGCCTTGCAATTTCTTTCCATTGTAAAGAAATTAGTCACTAATTTTCTGTTTTAGCCTCAGTTAAGTTCTTAGGGAGGACCAAGGCCACACCTTAGGGCAGGACACCAGAATGGCCTCTAGCCCAGCTGCTGTTTAAGCCTTGTTTCTTTCTCCCTCTGAAGTTTCTTGGCTGTGCCTCCACAGTCCATGTTATCTCAGCACTATCATCTTCCGGCTCCTACAAAGAAAGGCCCATTGAGCTCTGCTAACAGCATTTAAAGCACTTTTTTAGCCCAAAGTGTCCCAAAGTCCTTCACATTCTTTCAGAAAACAACCCGAGCAGGTGCTTCACAGCAAACACCCCACTTTGGTTATCATTTCTGTATTAATTGCTTCTTTCTGTGGTGTGGACAAAACACTATGGCCAAAGTGACTCATGAGAAGAGTGTTATTTTGGCTTTGGGTGGAGTGTGTAAACAGGGAGATTGGATTTTAATGAGAATGAGAATACACACAAAAATACTTAAAGGAGAAAATATTTGCCTAGATTTCAAGAAACTGACTTTATTAGAAAAGAGGAAGAATAAACTAATTAGTTTATGAAGATCTGCAGGGATTTCTCAAACCACAGGGATTTTCAGGAGGTATTTTGGTTATAGTTAATGAAGAATCTCAACACAGTCAAATAGAAATATGAGTAAGAATTCACTTTTCTTTAGTCTTTCCATCAAATGAATTCTGAAATTCTCCCTTTCTTATCCCTGGCTAAGACCCACAACAGACTTCACAGCATTCTGGACTATTTGAGGTCTTAATAACTGCAATTTAGTTTCAAAGCATTTAACCTTCAAATCGATAGAGGTCATCTGCCTTCTTCATGTCATGTATGATAGAGAACAGCTCAGCCATGAGAATAAAGCAGGCACGATGGCTCTTCCTTCCCTAGACTTAGCTTTTCCCGTGGGAAGCCCAAGGTGGAGGGATAAGAAGGCAGATCTATAATCTGTGCTTGAATAAAGAGACCAGATAAACTGTAGAACAGGGATCTCTCCAAATACAGAGACATAGATGAGTTATTCTACTTAAATAATAAGTATAAGCAGAGTGAAACTCGTTTTTAGACTAGTTATTAGTCAGTTTTCGTTATTATTACCCAAAATATGTAAGGCAGGGTACTTTATTTTAAAAAAGGGTTTATTGGGGGTGGAGATTGGCTCAGCAGTTTGAAGAGCATGTACTGCTCTTGAAGAGACCTTGTGGTTCTCGATTCCCAGCAACCCCAATGGTGGCTAGAACTCATCTTTGATGCTGGGTGTGATGCACGCAACGCCTTTAATCCTCAGCACTTGGGAGCAGAGCAGGCGAAACTTGAGTTCAAGCCAGCCTGTTCTACAGGTGAGTTCCAGGACATCTGGGGGCTAGGAGACCTGCCTCAAAAAAGAAGTAAATAATAAGTAAATATACGTTATAGGTAGTAATAAATAAATAAATAAATAAATAATAATAACACTGTTGTTGAGTCATAGTTTTGGTAGCATAAGTCCAATAGTATGGGTGGCTTCTCGCTGGGCTGGACTATACACAGGAACTATGTGCAAGGATTAGAGCAGACCTCTGACTCCTCCGTAAGACTGGACTTATGTCTCTCACTTACTGAGAGGTCAAGAATTCTGTATGCAGCCACCAACCGGTGCCGACTAAGAAAAGACCAGTTGATAGCAGAATCGTGAACTCTACATGGTATGTGCTCATGTGATCTATCTCTGAGAGTTGGTGGACTCAAGGAGACCTTAAAACTTAAGAGAATATTTCCTTTCCCAGATACTGTACTGGCTCCAAGCTCTTTAGGCAAGGATTACATGTTCTTTAAAGAGAATCCTGAGGTGAGTAGACTCCAGTCCCCTTATGTTCTTGAACTCCAGGAGATTGAGTGTAATGTCCTGTAGGACTGCTTAGAGAAGGGTTTGCTGGAGGCTGGGCCTGCACCTTTTGGCATCAGAGCCAGCATCCTCCCTAGGAAAGATACCTGGTACCCTGAGGAGTCTCTGGGAGTAGTCCTTCCATCACTTCTTCACAGCACCTGAGAACAGATGCCTCAGAAGGGTGGCTCCTAACACCTGCGGGTCCGGAGACTTTTTTTTTTTTTTTTATTTATATTTTGGTTGTGTACGCTCGAGGCTGTACGCTGCTCGCAGTCGAGAGGCTTACCCCTGGAAATGGGTCTTTTTTCCCTGTGGTTCGGCTGCCGCATGTCTGGATCGACGTCCTTGCAAGCTTTGCTCTTAAACTGGGCTCTACCCCCACTGGGACCTTAGGGTAAATCTGACGGAGGGGATGGTGTGGATGGCATTTTCAGTTCAACTACTTCTTAGAATGTTCTGGAGGACATGCCTGCCACAGTGATTGCAGTTTTCTATAGAGTTGGGGTATATAACATTTCCTTGTTCAATGTTTTTAACCAAAGTCATAGGGAGATTTCTGGCCAGTACTCTATTTCATAATCAGTAAAGTAGATGAGGAGGAGGAAAACCAAAAACACTGGTGAGTTACTGTAATACAGGGCAGACGAGAGACCTGAATCTGAAAGAAAAGGTATTCGATTGAATTAAATAATAAATAAGAAGTACATAATTACTCATATAGAAGAAAAAAGTAGAGGGAACCATATGTATTTATGGTGATGTGGTTTCAGAAACCTTACTTCACGGAAGATATCCCAAGAGGCAAAGCTGTGTCACACACAAATGCAGGGAAATGCTACTTTCAAAAAAAATTTATTACTCATTCACCTAATCGTTCAAGAGAACCTAGAGAATGCGTGAATATATCTGTAAGATTTCCTGGGAATCACCAAAGATCAACCAAGAAGAGGATCGACAACTTAAAACAACCAAATATATGAAGAAATTGAGATGTAATAACAAANTGATTACAGTTCTCACATGGCCCTAACAGCCATCCATAACTCCAGTGCCGGGGATCCAACTCCTTCCAACCTCTGCAAAGACTGCCCCACATGGGTGGACCTACACACATACAGTCAAGACACTCATACAAATAAAATAAAAATAATTATAAGAAAACAAATAAAATCATGATTGTATATTACTTATTTATTTACTTGGTAGTCTTGGGAATCAAACATTCAGTCTAGTGGATTCTACACAGGAGCTCTGTCATTGAAATATACTCTCAATTGCATGTAAAAATTTTTTTTTTTAATTTTTATTTATTTATTTATTTTTATGTGTATGAATGTATTGTCTGCATGCAGGTCTGCGCACCCG
The DNA here is from genome assembly GCA_009823505.1 of Rhizomys pruinosus. NCBI lineage: Eukaryota > Metazoa > Chordata > Mammalia > Rodentia > Spalacidae > Rhizomys > Rhizomys pruinosus. Next base: position 585,876 of record VZQC01013287.1, on the reverse strand, counting down.
TGTCGTGCGATGCCGCGGAGGTCAGAAGACGGTCTCGGATTCCCCTGGAACTGGAGTTCTCCTGGATCTTTTTAAGGCAGGGTCTCACCATACGTAAGTCAGGCTGTCCATGAGCTCATAGTTTTGCCTCCCAGGTGCTGGGATTACAGGTGTGTACCACCACAGCCAGTCCCCAGTTCCCTCTTTGAACTTCTTCCAAAAGTGAGGGAGAGGCACGCTAGCTGTAGAAGACAGTAGCCCGGCTTCCTACTCTGAGACTGAAGCTTACAGAGGGACAGGAATCCATAGTTTCAGGGCAGTAGATGGGGTGTGGTGTGAGAGCTCTTGGAAGAGCTTCACGAGTGACTCCTGGAGTTGGGAGGCTTGGAAGGGCCTGTGAATTCGAAGGGCAGCAAGCAGTGCTCCACAAAAGTGTGCTTGGTAAGTATTTGTTAAATGAATAGGCAAGTAACTCTTGCTTGGAGAATTCAAAAGTGGGATGTTGGCCTGGGCAAATGGCAGGAGAAGAGGAGGCTAGCCGGAACTGCAAATTGTCCTTCCGTTATTGATGTGGAAAATCACATGGATTCCTGTGGGCCAGAGTCACCTTGAGAAGAAGAGCTGGGTTTGAGCTGCTGCAGTGAGACCTTAGCCAACAAAGCAGCCTGCTGTGCAAAGGGTCTGTGGCAGCAAGAGTCCATATGGTTAGGGGCTGGGTAAAGTAGTCTCATAGGTTGGAGGGGGCAGTTACTGCAAGAAGCAGCCTGATAATGCGATAAGGAACTGTGTGTTGTAGAGTCCGCCCAAAGCCGCCCAGTACTCCACAGATGGCCCCTGAAAGAGCCGACACTTGGATTCTGCCATAATAGAAAGCAAGGACATGATGGCCTCCTTCATTATCCAATTCATGTCAGAATTATTCCTCCTCTTTATGTGATGTGCCATTCTATTCTCTTGCAAAGGTCTGGGGAATGTCCAGAATATAGAAAGGGAGAGAAGAGATAGAAAAATAAAGAAATCAACCACGTTCTTTATTCTTTTCACTGCAAGAAAGGCTTGAGGTGCAACCAAACCAAATTTTGAATGAGGTGTGAGATAGCCATTAAATTGGACTGTCCTGGACAGTTAGATACTGACATAGAGTCACAAGTACTAAAATGAGATTCAGATTTACTAAAATGGATGGGCAACTTTATCCCAAGATTCAGATGCAATGGAGGGGAAGCCTGGTGTGACCTGGTGTGGAGGAATTGCTAGAAAGAAAGCAATTCTGGATTTCATTCCGTGAGTTGGTTTCATAATGAATCCTTGTGAAGAAATAAGCCTTAGTGAAAATGGATTAGGTCCTTCCTATGTACATTAGCCCTTCCCTGCTTATAAGGAGAGTGTTTATTTTCCTTCCTATGTCCCCTCTAAAGTGACAAATTCTTGCACAGCCTCTGGAGCTGTTTCTTAAAACTGAAAACAATAAACAACACCACCAACAAATATCTGTGGCACAGGTTTTAAATGCTCAAATAATTTTAAATAGTATCAATGTGTTTCCCACAAAGTATTATTGTCTGAAAATAAAGATTTTTCACAATTTACCCAGTTGTGGTGGCACACGACTTTAATCACAGCATTTGGGAAACAGAGGCAGGCAGACCTCTGTGAGTTCGATGCCAGTTTAGCCTACATAGTAAGTTCCAGGCCATCTGAGGCTACAGGGAGACCCTGTCTCAAGAAAAAAAAGAGAATTGTCACATTTTAAAGCAGAATTAAAACCTTTGCTTTTGTCACATATTAAAGCATGCACAAATATACACACACACATTTCAGACATGAAGTTCTATCAGAAGAGCTATTTCTTTTTCAGGTAAAGGTTTTCTTTATCCATAAATCCTCTACTTCTATTGGATTCTTGTTCCAAGGAGCAAGTGCCATCTTGAGAGAGAGGGTATTAATTTCTGGATATAAAGGTGTCTTGCAGAACCTAGAGACAGAAACACAATTGGGCTCCAAGGACGTCTGGAAGTAGGAATGGTAAGGGCAGCATTCATAGTGGATTAAAGCCAAATCCTTATGCCGTCATTTGATGCTGATCACCTCTTTAAAGGCCCTACCTTCAAATATACTAACATTCTAAGACACCAGAAGTGAGAGCTTCAACATATGGATTTGGAGCAGAGCACAAATCAAACCTTAACATATGACCACACAGATAAAATGAAAAATGTTTTGACCAAAAGTGCTCTCTGTCTCCAATAACCATTGTTCCCTTGTCTAGCTCTAGAATGCTTGAGTTGCATCAGGGCACCTGACATCCCAGCTAGTGACTACATTTCCCAGCCTCCTTGTAGTTTGATGTGGGCATGTGCCTAAAATCTTAGCAATAGAGAGTGACTAGAACCTGTGGGCCCCTCTAGGCCCTGTCTTTAAGAAAGATGTCCCTTCCATTTTTCTACTGGATGAGAACTAAGAATTGGAGGAACCTTCTAGCCCCAAGAGATGGAAGTCACATGTTGAAGATGTGCTCTTCCCTCTGTCATTTTGGGCTGCTCAAGCCAGCCTCCCCGTATGGCCTGGACCGCTCACATCCGTGTAAGAGACATGAACTTCTACCTTGTTTATGCCTCTATAGTCCTTTAGACAGCTTTGCAGGTGTAGAAATATACAACACAGAGCAACAGTCCAGCTTTCTCTGATCTCCCGTTTCCAACCATATGCTAGGATAATGTGTGTACCACTGGGCAGTCTGAAGCAGTCTCCATCCTGCCTGGGCCACTGCTGAACTTTTTGCTCTTATTCTTGCTTCACATGTCTTCCCAACAGCATTGAGACTGCTTGCTTGCTTTCTTTCTTTCTTTCTTTCTTTCTTTCTTTCTTTCTTTCTTTCTTTCTTTCTTTCTTTCTTGTCTTTTCGAGACAGGGTCTCCCTGTAGCCCCAGCTGTCCTGGAATTCACTCTATAGATCAGGCTGGCCTTGAACTCACAGAGATCTGCCTGCCTCTGCCTCCCAAGCGCTAGGATTAAAGGCGTGCACCACCACCCCTGGCTGAAACTGGTTTCTTATACAGTGCAAATTACATTAAACCATTCCTTGCTTATTCCTCCCTATGCCTTCCTTTACAGTTGGGACAAAAGCCAAACTCCTCATCAAGACCCATGGTGCTGCCTCAATCTGCATCTCCCTCATCCCAGAGCTTACCTCTCTCTCTGCTGTCTCCCCAGCCCACACTCCACCCCCAGTGGCCCTCTGGCTGTTGTACACACTGGTTACCACCTAGGTCACCTGTAATTCACCTCAGTGAATTACACCTATTTCCATCTGAGTCACCTCTACGCTCCAGTACTCCCCCACCCCAGCATGCCTAGCATGTACTTACTGTCCACATTTCAGTGCCAGCATCACCTCTGCAGAGGCTTGGCTTCATTTCCCGAATCGCTCACCTTTCTCTGCTTATTTTCTTCACAGAACACATCACTTTCATTAATCAGGGTTCTCTAAAGGAGTAGAAACAAAGGGGCTAGCTCTGTATCTATACATTATAAAGAGATCTAGAAGACTAGATCTATCACAGGAGACTGAGCAGCCCATCTATGACTGTCTGCACAGTGGAGAAGCAGAGAATCTAGTAGCCTAGAACTGGCTCTGAAGGCCTGGAAGTTCCCTGAATCATTGCTGGTATTGAGTCCATGTTGAAAACCTGAAGAAACTGGAGTCTAATGTCAGCAGAAACAGCAAAAGCTATAGTTGAACTCACTTAGAACGAAGGGCTTTGCATAATGTAACTGACTTCCTCCATCTTCTCATGTGGACCCATCCTGTTGGATGGTGGATGGTGCTGCCCATATCCAGGGTGAGTCCGTTCCTCCAGTCACTCTCTCACAGCACCCTTCCTCCCAAACACATGAAGCTGTATTTCACCGGTCCCAGATATCTTAGTCCAGTTAAACTGACAACCAAGTTCCAGTGTCATATCTGTTTACCTGGTTCTTATTCTCTTTCAGTAAACACAAGCTGTAGGAGAACAGGCCCCTTTCCACAAGTTCCCTGCTTCCCCTAGTGCTGGGTAGACAGCATGTGACCCTGGTAGACATGATAAAAACTTGGATAAACAATTAGCCCTGATTGGCTCCCGTGTCTTTGAAATGTCCCATGATGTTAACCTTTCGGCCAGCATTAGTTACTTTTCTGTTGCTGTAATATAACACCATGACCGAAAGTGACATGGGAAAAAGGAGTTCATTTTAGCTTATGGTTCCACAGAGTGCATCCATTACGACAGGAAGGCGTGGTCCCAGGAAGCTGAGCGCTCATGCTCACGGCAAACACGAAGCAGAGAGACTAAACTGGAAGTGGGGTAAGGCTATGAACTCTCAAAGCTCGTCACCAGCAGGTCTACACCTGCTAGCCCATGACTTCTCAAACAGTGTCACCAACTGGGGACAAAGTGTTCAAATACTGGAGCCTATGGGGGACATTCTCATTCAGACCACCACATTCTATCCTCTGGCCTTCATAGACTCATGGCCATATTATAGTGCAAAATGTATTTAGTCTAACTCTTAAAAGTCCCATAGCCTTTAACAATCCTAATACTGTTCAAAAGTCCAGTCTCTTTTGAAACTTAAGGCCATCTTTTAACTGCAAGTCCTGTAAAATCAAAAAGCAAACGACATACTTCCAGCATGCAATGGCACAGGTATTCATTCCTATTTCCAAAGGCAGGAATGGGGGCGTAGTGGGGTAATACTAGTCCAGAGCTAGACCCCAAACCAGCAGAGCAAGCACCAAATTCTGTAGCTCCATGTCCCGTGTCTGGGACTTTAGTTTCAAAGGGCTTCAGTGGCTCGGCCCCTCTAGTTTTGCTTCCTGCGACATTTGTCACTCTTGGGCTGGTGCCCGTCCCTGTATACAGATCTCCTCGGCAGCTGTCTCATGGCTGTGGCATCTCCAACATCTTGGGGTCTCTGCTGACCTTCAGGATTCACTTTCACAACTTTATAAAATGGTCTCTCATGACCTCCTTGCCACTCAGGGCCTTCTGTGGTGATTCCAGCATGGCACAGTGCTCATCTCAGTGATGCTCTGACACCTCAGAGAAGGACTCCAGGACCCCCCCTCTCCCCCTGACACCTTAGAGAAGGACTCCAGGACCCCCTTCTCCCTCTGACACCTCAGAGGACTCCAGGACCCCCCTTCTCCCTCAGACACCTCAGAGAAGGATTCCAGGACCCCCCTCTCCCTCACACCTCAGAGAAGGACCCCAGGACCCCCTCTCCCTCTGACACCTCAGAGAAGGACTCCAAGACTCCCCTCTCCCTCACACCTCAGAGAAGGACCCCAGGACCCCCTTCTCCCTCTGACACCTCAGAGAAGGACTCCAGGGCCCCCCTTCTCCCTCTGACACCTCAGAGAAGGACTCCAGGACCCCCCTCTCCCTCTGACACCTCAGAGAAGGACTCCAGGACCCCCCTCTCCCTCACACCTCAGAGGACTCCAAGACCCCCCACTCTTGCATCGTTCGTGTCTCTAAATCCAGTAATGTGTGAACGGCAATGCCAAGTTTGGCTGCCAGCTTGGGATAGACCCTCACCCTCTAGAATCACATTTTCAGTAGCTTTTTTCTTTCACACGTTGGAAGCTTAGCTGGGAGGGGTCTTGCCCAGAGGGTAACCTTCCCGTTGCTCCAGAGTAGAGCAGGAGGCCCCTCCTTAATGGCGCTATCTCCATAACAGTTGTAGCGTCTCCAAGCACATGCCTGGGCTACAATATTAAGCTTCCTAACACTCCTTTTCTCTCTAAACTACATTTTTGGGGGGACCCGTTTGCTCCCTTTCATTGTAGAGCTGCATAAACATTACCAATAATAACCAAATCACAGATTCAACATTATGTTGCCTTGCAATTTCTTCCATGAAAGAAATTAGTCCACTAATTTTTCTGTTTAGCCTCAGTTAAGTTCTTAGGGGAGGACACAAGGCCACCCTTAGGGCAGGACACAAGAATGGCCTCTAGCCCAGCTGCTGTTTAAGCCTTGTTTCTTTCTCCCTCTGAAGTTTCTTGGCTGTGCCTCCACAGTCCATGTTATCTCAGCACTATCATCTTCCGGCTCCTACAAAGAAAGGCCCATTGAGCTCTGCTAACAGCATTTAAGCACTTTTGTAACCCAAAGTTCCAAAGTCCTTCACATTCTTTCAGAAAACAACCCGGCAGGTGCTTCACAGCAACACCCCACTTTTGGTATCAATTTCTGTATTAATTGCTTTTCTGTGGTTGTGACAAAACACTATGGCCAAAAGTGACTCATGGAAGAGTTTATTTTGGCTTTGGGTGGAGGTGTAAACAGGGAGATTGGATTTTAATGAGAATGAGAATACACACAAAAATACTTAAAGGAGAAAATATTTGCCTAGATTTCAAGAAACTGACTTTATTAGAAAAGAGGAAGAATAAACTAATTAGTTTATGAAGATCTGCAGGGATTTCTCAAACCACAGGGATTTTCAGGAGGTATTTTGGTTATAGTTAATGAGGAATCTCAACACAGTCAAATAGAAATATGAGTAAGAATTCACTTTTCTTTAGTCTTTCCATCAAATGAATTCTGAAATTCTCCCTTTCTTATCCCTGGCTAAGACCCACAACAGACTTCACAGCATTCTGGACTATTTGAGGTCTTAATAACTGCAATTTAGTTTCAAAGCATTTAACCTTCAAATCGATAGAGGTCATCTGCCTTCTTCATGTCATGTATGATAGATGAACAGCTCAGCCATGAGAATAAAGCAGGCACGATGGCTCTTCCTTCCCTAGACTTAGCTTTTCCCGTGGGAAGCCCAAGGTGGAGGGATAAGAAGGCAGTCTATAATTGTGCTGAATAAAGAGACCAGATAAACTGTAGAACAGGGAATCTTCAAATACAGAGACTTAGATGAGTTATTCCTCTTAAATAATAAGTATAAGCAGGAGTTTTAGAATAGTGTATTAGTCCATTTTCTGTTATTATAACAAAATATGTAAGGCAGGGTACTTTATTTTAAAAAGAGGTTTATTGGGGGCTGGAGCGATGGCTCAGCAGTTAAGAGCATGTACTGCTCTTGAAGAGGACCTGGGTTCGATTCCCAGCACCCACATGGTGGCTAAGAACCATCTTTGAGCTGGGTGTGATGACGCACGCCTTTAATCCTAGCACTTGGGAGGCAGAGGCAGGCAGATGTGAGTTCAAGGCCAGCCTGGTCTACAGAGTGAGTTCCAGGACATCTGGGGCTACAGGGAGACCCTGCCTCAAAAAGATAAGTAAATAAATAAGTAAATAAGTAAATAAGTAAGTAAATAAATAAATAAATAAATAAATAAATAAATGTTTGTTGAGCTCATAGTTTTGGAAGAAAGTCCAAATAGTATGGTGTTGGCTCTGGGATGCTTAAAGGAACATGCAAATTAGAGAAGACCTCTGACTCCTGTAGAACTGGCTTATGTCTCTCACTTACTGAGAGTCAAGAATTCTGATGCAGCCCACCAACCTGCCACGAAGACCAGTTATACAGAATCTGAACTCTAATGGAGTGCTCCTGTGTCTTCTCTGAGAGTTGTGGATCAAGAGACACTAAAATAAGAATATATTTCCTTTCCCAGATACTGTACTGGCTCCAAGCTCTTTAGGCAAGGATTACATGTTCTTTAAAGAGAATCCTGAGGTGAGTAGACTCCAGTCCCCTTATGTTCTTGAACTCCAGGAGATTGAGTGTAATGTCCTGTAGGACTGCTTAGAGAAGGGTTTGCTGGAGGCTGGGCCTGCACCTTTTGGCATCAGAGCCAGCATCCTCCCTAGGAAAGATACCTGGTACCCTGAGGAGTCTCTGGGAGTAGTCCTTCCATCACTTCTTCACAGCACCTGAGAACAGATGTCTCCCTACAGGGAGAAGGTGGTACGGGCTTACCTATGAACACCTGTGGCCTGGGGCTCCCACTGGAGCACTCTTAAGTGGGCTGGTAAATCTGACGGAGGGGATGGTGTGGATGGCATTTTCAGTTCAACTACTTCTTAGAATGTTCTGGAGGACATGCCTGCCACAGTGATTGCAGTTTTCTATAGAGTTGGGGTATATAACATTTCCTTGTTCAATGTTTTTAACCAAAGTCATAGGGAGATTTCTGGCCAGTACTCTATTTCATAATCAGTAAAGTAGATGAGGAGGAGGAAAACCAAAAACACTGGTGAGTTACTGTAATACAGGGCAGACGAGAGACCTGAATCTGGAAGAAAAGGTATTCATTTGAATTAAATAATAAATAAGAAGTCATAATTACTCATAATAGAAGAAAAAAGTAGAGAGGAATCATATGTATTTATGGTGATTGGTTCAGAAAACCTACTTCACGGAAGATATCCCAAGAGAAAGCTGTTCACACAAAATTCAGGGAAATGCTACTTTAAAAAAAAATTTATTACTCTACCAAGTTCAAAAACCTAGAAGAAATGGATGAATATCTGAAATCCTGGGAATCACCAAAGCTCAACCAAGAAGAGATCGACAACTTAAACAGACCCATAATATATGAAGAAATTGAAGATGTAATAAGAAAGCTCCCAACTAAAAAAAGTCCAGGCTCAGACGGTTTCATGGCATAATTCTATAAAACATTTAAAAAAGACCTACAACCATTATTACCGAAATTGTTTAGAAAGATACAGAGGGAATTCTCCTAAATTCCTTCTATGAAGCCAGCATCACTCTACTACCAAAACCAGGCAAAGATACAACTAAAAAGGAGAATTATAGACCCATTTCCCTAATGAACACAGATGCCAAAATTCTAAACAGGATACTGGCAAATTGCATACAGACTCACATCAAGAAGATCATCCATCATGACCAAGTTGGATTCATACCACAGGTGCAGGGATGGTTCAACATACAAAAATCAATAAACATCATCAAGCACATAAATGGAATGAAAGACAAAAACCACACCATCATCTCAGTTGACTCGGAAAAAGCCTTTGACAAAATCCAGCATCCTTTCATGCTTAAAGTCCTAGAAAGAATTGGATTGGAGGGATCATTCCTCAATGTAATCAAAGCCATATACAGGAAACCCACAGCCAATATCATCCTAAATGGGGAAATGACAGAAACATTCCCTTTAAAGGTAGGAACCCAGCAAGGCTGCCCCTGTCACCACTACTCTTCAATATACTGCTTGAAACACTT
>VZQC01013287.1:555307-575592 GCA_009823505.1 Rhizomys pruinosus | reverse complement strand
ATGGCTGCAAAAAATGTAGTCCAGAGGAAAATAAAGACTTTTAGGCAGCAACTTGGATATTTTGATAAAGAGTCTTGGCCACAGTGTTCCCACAGCCCAAATGCTTGCCTGATGCTAAGGTGAAAAACAATGGACTAATGACTTTGGCAGATGATATTTCAAAACATCCTAATGCTAGAAATGGTGGTGTGGCTTTTTATGGTGAATATTATACAGATGTATGGTGAAAAAGAGCAAATGTGGCAGAAGGAAATGCAGAATGTCATTGTTTGATCTGTGAAAAGTACACTAGGAAGATTTAAAGGTGGGGCCAAGGCAATGTGAAGGAGAGGCTCCTTCATAAGGAGATTAAAGCAAATAAGGAGAGGCCTCGAGATCTACAAGCAAACAAAAGAAATCAATATCCTTCAGGGAAAAGACCACACCCAGCCCATCGCTTACTTTTGAAAGGAAAATACGTGAAAGCATTTTTCTATTCCAACAAGTTCCAGGGGCAGAGAAAAAATTGCAAACGTGGTTAAGTAGGGAAAGAGTCCATCCGATACTTGCAGCCAGATTCGACAATTTCATTCACGGGTGCTGGCTTTAGAGGCATATAGTTTGCAAGAGTGAAGGGGTCATCAGTTCTTCCTCACTGTTTCAGAGACCACAGAGGCCAGGCAGAGTGCAGCAGGGCGTCCCTGAATAAAGAAGCCCTGATAGGCCATTGCGTGAAGCGGTGAATGTGAAGCCGGTTTGGCAGCTGGAGACCCCAAGAAGACATTCGAAACCCTAGAGCTGTGAGATATTTGCAAGGAGAGCTGCATACAGAAACACTCCAAGAGAGAGATGCATGTCACAGGCAGCAAAGCTGGAGGAGCTGAGCCATCTAAGCCTCTTGGAAGCAGGAGTCTCCAGAAGTTGCACCAATTGGAATCTACTGGACTCTTGTCAGTTTTCATGGACTTGGAGTTTTGTCCTCCTGGTTTCAGTCTTTTGTGTCCAGTATTCCTATCACTGATGCCTCTATTTCTCCTTTTTGGGATGGGAATGTGTATTCGTTTCCACTGTATGTTGGGATTTGTAATTTGCCTTTTGATATCAGGAGTTACAGTTAGGAGATTGCCTGAGTCTCTCATAAGAGACTTTGGACTGTAGACTTTGAAGGCATTGAATACTGGTTAAAGACAGGGGACTTTTTTAGGGTTGGACTAAATGCATTTGCATTTTATATTTGTCAGGAGCGTTATGGGGGCCAGGGAGGTGAATGTTGTGGTTTTAATGAGTGTCCCATAGCTTTAAGTATTCAAGACATTTTGTCCCCAGTTGGTGTTGGCACTGTTCTTGGAGGTCTTAGAAGGTTTGGCCATGCTTTATGAGGAAGTATGTCACTGGGCAGGCTTAGTGAGATTAATAAGACTCGTGGATCTCCAGTCGCCCTCTTCTCTGCTTCCTGTGCTCTTTTTTGTGAGATGTGACCCTCGGCTTTGCTGCTCCAGCTCCAGTTCACCCCACCATGCTTCCCACCACAAATGGACTCTAATTCCTGAACCGTCAATCATAAGCTCAAAATAAACTCTTCTTTTTAGAAGTTCCTTGGTCATGGTGTGTTTTATCAACAGCAACAGAAAAGAAAAAAAAAAAAAAAAAAAAAAAAAAAAAAAACCCTGAATAGCCAAAAAAAATATCCTGTGTGAAAAGAGCAACACACGGGGGATCTCTATACCAGACTCAAACTATACTACAGGCTAGAGTCATAAAACAGCCTGGTACTGGCAACAAAAACAGACCTGTTTACCAATGAAACAAAACCGAAGATCCAAACCTGAGCACATAACAATTTCAGCCATCTCATAGTTGACAAGGGGCCAAGAAGACACAATGGAGAAAGACACCATCTTCAGCAGATGGTGCTAGCAAAACTTTGGGTCACCCTTTAGAAGAATAAAATTAACCCTTAACCTCTCACCATGTACAAAAGTCACTCCATATGATAAGACCTCAGCGTGAAACCCCCAAACTCTGAAGACAATAAAAGAAAAAGTTGGCACAGAAATTTGGCAGCAGACTAGGCGTAGGAAAAGACTTCCTAATCAGACAGCGTTGTGCAAGAATTAAGGTTTGACAATTGACAAATATGATGTCATTAAACTCAAAAGGCTCTGTACAATCAAAAGAAACAACCAAGAAGTGAAGAGAATCCCACAGAGGGGAGGAAACCTGCACAGCAGAAACATCGACAAAGCATTGATTTGTCCATAAGATAGAACTACCAAAAAACAAGAGAAAGAAAACAAATGACCCACTCAATAATGGAGGCAAGAACTGAACAGAGACACAAGTGAGGAAGTAGAGATGGCTGAGAAACACCTAGAAGTGTTCAACATCACTAATCATTAGAAATGAAATCAACCACTTTAAGATATCCATCTTACTCCAATAAGACAATAAGACTGGCTAGGATCAAGAAACAAATGATACCAAGTGCTAGAGAAGGTTGTAAGGGAAAGGGAACACTCATACACTGCGGGTGGGAATGTAAACTCGTACGCCACATGGCAAGCAGTGTGGAGAACCCTTGGAAGACTTGGAATAACTTGCCACCTGAACCAGCCAGACCACGCATGGGCAGTACCCTCAAGACTCACCCCACGCAGAGATCAATGCACGGCCATGTTTTTCAGCTCTCTTCACAATAAGCAAGGAGCTGGAACCAACTCAAATGCCTCTCAACAACTGATAGTGGATAGAGAAAAGGTGGTCCATCTACACAATGGCAGGAGTTCTATGCAGCAGTAAAGAAAGATGACATCATGAGCTTTTCAAGAAAATGCCTGGAGCTAGACAACATCATGCTGAGTGAAGTAACACAGTCCCAGAAAAGCAAACGACAAATGGTATCCCTCATCTGTAGATGCTAGTGCCAATTGCCTAGTTGTAAGTATTTCTTGTGCATGGCCCCTTGAGCTTTTGTCCAAGCAGTTGGGAGTGATGCATATTGGAAACAACAACAACAACAACAACAACAACAACAACAACAGAAAGGACTGCATCAAAGAACTGACTGAAACAGTGAACTTCTGCTCAAAACAGTCAACTTCCACTTGGAGAATTTTGAGAAAGACTGAGAAAGAGATGAAAAGCATGTTTGGCAGAATGCATGAGCTCTGGTGGGGTGGGGGCATAGGGTGGGGGACATGGGTCTAGATTTGATAATCTTGTACAAAATATATATTAAAAAATAAAAATTAAAATAAAAAAATGCTACTCTAAAATTTTTTTTTTTTTGTAGAGATGTTTCTTATAGTGAGGATTTTGAAACACTGTAAATTCCCAACAAAACACTGGTTAAATATACTGTAAGCTAAATGTTTTAAAAATACATTAAAAATAAATGGAGGGGCAGGAGAGATGGCCTAGCGGTTAAGAGCACCGACTGCTCTTGCAGAGGAACTGGGTTTGATCCCAGCACCCACATGGCGGCTGAGAACCGCCTGTAACTCCAATTCCAGGAGAACTCCAGTTCCAGGGGAATCCGACACGCTCTTCTGACCTCCGCGGCATTGCACGACACGGGAGCACAAACCTGGATGCAGACAGTACATTCATACACATACAGAAATAAAATTAAAAAAAATAAATGGAATGTCATTCAATCATTACTAACAAAATTGTAAATGAATACTTACTGATAAGAAAAAATGTTATGGGTATGGATTAAGAAAAGTGGATTAAACCAGATGTGGTGGCGCACACCTAGCCTGGTACTTGAGAAATAAAAGCACAAAGTTCATCCAAAGGCCATCCTCAATATACAGTGAGTTTAAGTGACTTCAAGGCCAGCTGAGGTACACGCGTCCCTGTTTCTCAGTAGATGTATTCTGAGGGAAGAGAAATGCCTTCTTTTGTTTATTTGTTTTTGGTCTTTTGAGACAGGTATTCCTGTAGACCAAGCTGGCCTTGAACTCACAGAGATCTGCCTGCCCCTGCCTCCCAAGTGCTAGGATTACAGGCGTGCGCCACCACGCCCGGGGAAGACTGCTTTTCTTTAAGGCTGTGGTCCTTGGCAAGTTGGCTATACTCCAGTGGATGGCCCCACACCCATGAGTACATGGGAAGCACAAATTTAATCAGCAGGTTATTTAAAAAAGAACATCAAATTGGGAGAGGTTTGGGGTACGGGAGGATCTGGAAGGAGTTAGGGGGAGGAGTGGAGGTGAATATTCAAAATACATTGTAAGCATTTATGAAATTCTCAAAAATTAATACAAATATCATATTAAAAATAATTCCCTGCATAAAAAACAAAACACACACACACATGCACAGAGAGAGAGAGAGAGAGAGAGAGAGAGAGAGAGAGAGAAGGGGGAGAGAGATGGCTCAGTGGCTAAGAGCATATACTGCTCTTACTGAGGACCTGAGTTTGCTTCCCAGCACCCACGTTGGGAGGCTCATATCCACCTGCCATTCCAGCTAAGTCAGATGTCCTCTTCTGGCCTCTGCAAGCACATGTGCATATCCATACACAGACAGACATGCACAAACACATAATTAAAAATAAAAAATAACCCATTCCAACTCAATAAGACAAAAACCAGCATAGAATGAAGGAAATGGGTAGCAGTCCCGGACCTATCATCCCTGGCCAAAGAAGTGTAGGCAACTGATTACTGTGGGGTAAGGGAGAGCAGATCTTCTTTAAGGGAGTGGCTCTAAATGGCTGACTTAGACTCCAGTGGATGAATTTTCACCAAGGGACATCTGAGTACAAATGCTTCAGTGGATAGAACTTAACATATAGGACAAAATGCATGAAGTCCAGGTGGGGGGGCTGTGGGACCTACAAATGGGAAAGGGGTCTGAATTCAATTAAAATCTATTATATGAAATGCACAAAAACTCAATAAAATTTTTAAAAATTGAAAAATAAATCTTAAGAAAGAAACTTCTCAGAAGTCTAACATATCACTTAAGAAAGAAAGAAAGAAAGAAAGAAAGAAAGAAAGAAAGAAAGAAAGAAAGAAAGACAACAACAAAAAAGAAATAAGAAAGAACCGTACTTAATGCCCATACCAATTTGGCTGAGGGTCTTAAAGGATAACTTTGTTCCTTGCCCTCAGAGGTCAACTAAGTCCCAGGGGACTATGCATGGGGACATCTCTTGAAATGTCCTGCAAATGTGAGTCACCAGTCTTCCTGTGCAGGGAGGTCTTGGAGATCCACTAATGGGACTTTAGCCAGTGTCCAGTCTATAAAGAGGAAAGTCTGCTCATGCTTCAAAAAGGGAAGCCTGGTCTAGCAAGACCTGACTTTGTCCTCGAGTGGATGGAACTGGTGATTGAAAAGCCAAAAGGAGCCAGGATCTCCCTCTCCCCCCAAAACCTGAGTGACCCCTGAGGTCCAGATCCTCAACTAACCTTGAAAAACAAAATCTTGGTTAAAAAGGAAAGTATAACCAGAAGTAAATAAACAGTAAGGCCTGAGAAATTGTACATCAGGTATAAAACTTGAGATCTTAGTAAAAAGACAAAAAGTAGAAAAAAAGAGCACAGTTGTTTGCCTGTCTTACTGGCAAGTGCAGCTACCCTGTGGCTGCCACTGCTTTTGTCATCCTTCAAACAGGTGAGAAGACATAGCTTTTCAACCTTCCAATATGGGCTGAAGACTCATGTCTCTCCAAGAATCCTCTAAACCTTCAGTGCCAGATGAGGACTGCTGAGACATCCAACTTGTTGACTGAGCTACTACTGGGTTATACAGCCTTCGGAGTATAGGCTGCCACTGTTGGACTACCCAGGCTGTATCATGGAGACCAGTACAGGAAGATCAAGACAGGACTCGGTGCTTACTGGACCTCATTTGGTGACCATGGGAAGGGAAAACCCCAGTGTGGAACACAAGGGCAGGACTGATGGTGGTTTGGGCTTGCCAAGGATGAGCCTTCAAACATGACATCTTTCAGCCTAATAAAGAAAAAAAATCATAAGCTGAAGATGCTAAAACCTATGATATATGTGGCATGCATATGTGCATATTTTAGAGTGATGCAAATTAGAAGGAACAACAACAACAAAACGACTGGGTCAAAGAACTGACTGAAATGGTGAACTTCTGCTCAAAACAGTAAACCTCTGCATTGAAAATTTTAAAACAGACTGAGAGAAAGATAAAAAACATGTTTGGCAGAATGCATGAGCTCTGGTAGGGTGGGGGAGCAGAGAGGGGGGCACAGGTCCAGATTTGATTGGAAATTTTGTATGAAATGCACAAGGCTTCAATAAAAATTGGCTTGAGAAAAAAAGAAAGAAAAAAAGAAAAAAAAATGAGTTAAAACATAGTATACATAGTATCTGGTGTGTGTGTGTGTGTGTGTGTGTGTGTATGTGTGTGTGTGTGTGTGTGTGTGTGTGTGTACATAAGTTGGTAAAAGCTTCCGAACAGTAATTTGTCTGCATACATCAGGAGCCCAAAGCATGTTCATAGGTTTAGGGAAAAAAAAAAACTGCATTGTGTTACAAAAATGTATTAGGGTTGTTGTTGGTTCTAATTTTTTCTTTTCACTTATATGTTCTGACTTTTCTTAGTAAATATTTTGCTCAAGTAATAAAGGCTTAGATAATTAAGAACCTATGTTTGAGAAAAGACACCAACAGATACATCTACTTGATCTTGTTGTAGAAAAGAACTTTTGCAATGTAAAAATATCAAGGAGCTGTGTTGTACAGACTTGGGAGAGCCAAGGCTAACAATCCAGCCACTCTGTAGAGATCCGTTGGCAGGCGGAAATGAGCCATGGTGGTAGGACTGGAATTGCAAATACCAATAAACACTGCAAACCACACTCTTCTTAACCCTGGTTCCTCAGCACACAACTGAATGGCAGCAATAGCAAAGAAAAAGAGTGAAGTTATTTACACAAAACATAAATTCATTGATTGAAAAGATCATGAGGGACTGGAGAGATAGCTTAGCGGTTAAGAGCACCGACTGCACTTGCAGAGGACCCGGGTTCGATCCCCAGCACCCACATGGCGGCTGAGAACCGTCTGTAACTCCAATTCCAGGAGAACTCCAGTTCCAGGGGAATCCGACACCCTCTTCTGAACTCCGCGGCATTGCACGACACGGGTGCACAAACCTACATGCAGACAGTACACTCATACACATAATAAATAAATAAATAAATAAATAAATAAATAAATAAAATTTAAAATAAAGAAAAGAAAAGATCATGAAACAGGAAGATGAAAGTGGAGTAAGATGCTTCCAAGAAGTTTGGCGGGACAACGTCAGTTACCTAAAAAAGAACACACAATTAAACAGTAAAACTATAATCCTAAATATGAAACTAGAATAACAACATGGACACAATTCACTAAGAGATACATGAAAGGTTCAGGTTCACGTAAGGAGGCCAGATCAGAGCAAATTAAAGATAAACACGGGTTTGTTGGAGCAGCTCCCAGGCGAAGTTCATGGGTCTCAGAGAACCAAGTCAGAGAAGTCCTGCCAGGGAGTGGGTGGGCGGGTTTTAATGGTCACTGGTGAGGAAAGACTATCCATTAGGAGCTGGTTTTGTTCTCAAGTATGGTCACAAGCTGGGCCCTCGGGTGGGCACTCAGGTGGACACTTAGGTAGGCTACATCAGCTCTCCAGAACGCAGAACTGGGCTTTGGGCACCATCCCTGTGTTCTGGGCTTTCCAGAGTGGGTGGAGGGAGGGAGGGCTGGGGCCAGCCAGGACTTTCCAGCCTGCGTGAGGACAAGGGCCTCCCAACACCTAACGATGCCAATTGCCAACAAACCTGAAAAAATGTCAGTGACATTTGTAATTAAAGTTAAACTGTCCACAGGTCTCTAAAATGTGTTAGCAGAGGGCGGCCTGCTGCAGGCTTTCCTTGTCTCTAGGACAGCAGCACACTGGAACAGAGTTTACGGAAAGTGTTGTGCTGATAAACACCAAGAACATTAAGGTGCCCACATTTCTCAACCCGGTTATTTCTTTCTAGGGATTTATCATAAGACAACGGTGAAAACCCAGACCCAGGAACTGCAGAGATGGTTCAGAAGAGTGCTCTCTTCCCTTGCAGATGACTTGTGTTTGTTTCCCAACTCCCGTAGGGTGGCTCACAAGCATCCGTGACCCTAACTCCAAGGGATCTGACTTCTGGCCTCCAGGGACACCATGGTGATTTGAATGAGGATGTCCCCCATAGGCTCCAAGTATTTGAACACTTGGTCTCCGTTTGATGGTGTTATTTGAGGACAGTCATGGAACCTTCAGGAAGTATGGGGTGCTGGAGGAAACACACCACAGCCACATCCATTTTCTGTTTGTTTCTCTACTTCCTGTGCCTGGTTGAAGATGTGAGTGCTCAGCTCTCTGATGCTCCTTCCTGCCACGTCTCCCTGCCATGATGGACGCATCCTTCTGGAACTGTAAGCCCTAAACTTCCTTCTGTACGTTGCCTTGGTCATGGTGTTTTACCACTGTGATAGAAAGTAACAAATACAGAGCTTTTCTGGCCTCCAGGGGCACCAAGTGTGTATGTGGGGCATATTTCCAGGCAAGCACATATAAAGTAAACATAAATCAATCTTTTTAAAAATTTTTTCTTTTTGTTTTTTTATTTTATTTATTTATTTTTTATGTGTATGAATGTATTGTCTGCCTGCAGGTCTGTGCACCCCACCCGTGTCGTGCAGTGCTGCAGAGGTCAGAAGAGGGTGTCAGATTCCCCTGGAACTGGAATTCTCCTGGAATTGGAGTTACAGATGGTTCTCAGCTGCCATGTGGGTGCTGGGGATCAAACCCGGGTCCTCTGCAAGAGTGGTTGGTGCTCTTAACTGTTAGGCCATCTCTCCAGCCCTCTTTTTGTTTTTTTTTTTATGTGTAGGTTTTTGCACCTATTTCATGCAATGCCACAGAGGTCAGAAGAGGGTGTCAGATTCCCCTGGAACTGGAGTTAAAGACGGTTCTTAGCTGCCATGTGGGTGCTGGGAATCGAACCCGGGTCCTCTGCGAGAGAAGTCAGCACTCTTAACTGCTGAGCCATCTCTCCAGGCCCAAGTAAATCAATCTTTTAAAAGTTAGAATAGCCAGGCGTGGTGGCACACACCTGTAATCCCAGCACTGCAGGCAGATTTCTGTGAGTTCATGGCCAGCCTGGTCTACAGAGTGAGTTCCAGGCCACCTGGGGCTGCAGGGAGACCTTGTCTCAAAAACAGCAAAAAACAAAACAAAACAAAACAAAGCTTAGAATAAGATTACTTTTTTAAGATTTAAAAAATACGACTTGGATTGTATATAAAGGTTTTTCTTGATAATTTACAAAATTGGAAGAGCACCTCCCACCTCTCCACCAGGCAAATAGTTGGAGATGGTTTCTCTTTATCTTAAATGTACTTGGGTATTGACATTCTAGTAATAATCCCCAAAATTTAGCTTGAAAACATCATGGAGTTAAGGAAGAATTCGTTAAAATGCAGATGTCCAATTGATGTTGTTTCTCATTTTCAAGCAAGTTTACAGGACACTGTGTGACCTTCCAGGTATGTGAAAGGAGTTGTAGGATGGAATAGGAGACGTAAGAAGGTGCTATGGTTTGAAAATAGGTGGACTCTCCATGTCGCTGATGGTGTGCTCCTGAAGGGGTTATGGAAGGCATCACTCCTAAAGCACCCAAAGATCCCTGAAGCTGCAGGGTTGTTCATGCCAGATCAAAGCTCAGGAGGTCTTAAAGTGTTCAGCCAGATCCTTAACCTGTCTGCATCTGAGTGCTGTAATTGCTTCTCACACTCCCCACACATGTGGGGGACATCCCTCACCCCAGCTGAAACAGCCATGCCAGGGAATCTGGGGAGTCTCAGCAAGGTGAGAGAACCTGGCCAGCCCACAGACTGCAGAACTAAGTGTGGCCAGCAGAAGCCCCCAGAAGGCCATTCTCAGTCTTGTGATCATTGGTGATATATAAATGGCTTCAACCATTTTAGGTGTATTTTGTGTCTTGTATGTTCTGATGTCATTGATGTTACAGAAGCTTGTTTTTTCCCTGATAAGTGGTCCTGCAAATCAAGCCTACAGACACAGACTACTCAACAAAAAGGTCCCCAAATAAATCCAGATTAACCCAACAAACAGATACAGAAGTCACAACAAGGGATACACAAGAAGCATGCAGAAGTAAGGCAACATGGCTACAGAAGATTGCAACTCCTCAACCAACCACTAAATTCAAATACACTAAGTAAATATACTAAATATGTAAGTAAACTGCCAGATGGAGATTTCAAAAACTGAAAAAATATGATCAGTTGCCTGAAGTTGATATAAAGAAGCAGAAGAATTCAGTCTAGGAGCAGACAGGAAAGCTAGAACACTGAGAAAAACTCAGTAAAATGGATGAGAAAAATCAGCAACAAACGGATAAAAGAGTCGGCAGCATGGAGAGAAGTAGACTTGAAACCAAGTCAGTCAGGAGAGAAAGAGGGCGACTCTTTTGTGTGTGTGTGTCTTTTTGAGACAGGGTCTCCCTTTAGTCCCAGCTGGCCTGGAGCTCGCTACGTAGACCAGGTAGCCTTGAACTCACAGAGATCTGCCTGCCTCTGCCTCCGGAGTGCTGGGATTAAAGGAGTGTGCCACCATGCCCAGCTTAAGATGGTTCTTTTTTTTTATTTTCAAAGCCAATTTTTTATTGAAGCTCTGTGCATTTCATACATTTCCCAATCAAATCTAGACCCATTTCCCCTTCCTTGCCCCCCACCCCGCCAGAGCTCATGCATTCTGCCATACACATTTTTCATCTTTTTCTCAGTCTCTTTTAAAATTTTTGATGCAGAAGTTTATTGTTTCAGGCAGAAGTTCAGTTTCAGTCAGTTCTTTGACCCAGTCTTTTTGTTGTTGTTCCTTCCAATTTGTATCACTCCAAAATATGCATATATGCATGCCACACATATATCAAGATTATGACATCATAGGTTTTAGCATTTTCAGCTTATGATTTCTTTTTTTTTCTTTTTTTTTTTTTTGTCTTTTTGAGACAGAGTCTCCCTGTAGCCCCAAGCTGTCCTGGAACTCACTATGTAGACCAGGCTGGCCTTGAACTTACAGAGATCCACCTTTCTGCCTCCCAAATGCTAAGATAAAGGCGTGCACAGCCAGACATAATAAATAAAAAAAAAAAAAAAGAATTTATTAATTTTTTTGTCTCTTTTTAATTTTTTCCTTATTAAGGTAATATTTTCCTAGAGGAATTGTTTTGAAGGTTCTCCTTGGAAGCTCAACCATCATTCCTGCCCTTGTGCTCCCACCAGGGTCTTTCCTCGCGTAGATCCACCAAATGAGGTCCAGTAGCACACAACGTCCTGTCTTGGCTTGATCTTCTGCAGCTGGCCTCTGTGATACCAGCCTGGTAGTCCAACAATGGGCCAAGAAGTTTCTCTAGCATGCATGTGGGTGCCTGGGAATTCAACCCGGGCCTTTGCAAGGAGTAGTCAGTGCTCTTAGCTGCGAGCCATCTCTCCAGCCCTGGTTAAGGGACTCCTGTTCCTCTTCCTACTCATTTGACTTGGAAGAATTTTTCGAGTAGGATTTTGTCACTCATCAGGGTCATTCGGTCTATAGTTGTTGTTTCAGTTGTTCTCGATCATCTGGGCTTAGTGTCAGGTAATGCTGATTTTTAATAACTTGGTAGTATTCCTTCCCCTTCTATTTTTTAAATTTTTAGTGAAATTTTATGGGTAGATCACTTGTGAAAGTGGTGAGACGAAACTGAGTTTTGGGATCTCAGAGAACCGCACCTGAAGTCCCAGTGCAAGGGAGGTGTAGGGAAGGGATCCCTAGGAAAATTAGATTAGCCAATCAGTAAGCTCCAGGTTTAAATGAGAGACCATGCCTCAATATGTAGAGAGGTACGGTACTGCGGAGACATCCGGAGTCACCTTCGGCCTTTCAATACTATGTACAGGACCATATCAGTGTGCACGCTGCACATTACATGAGTACCCACCCATATGGACTATACCATACCATCACGACACACAAATAGGGTCCACAAAACAACGAGTAATTCGCTCTAGATTATGTCTGTGCATTTCATTAGAATCTGCCATAACCCCCTCTTTCTTCTAATTTTATTAATTTGGGTACTCACTTCTGATTAGTTTGACTAGGGCTTTGTCATTCTGGTTTATTTTTTTTTTCAAAGAACAACCTGCTTATTTGATTGATTTTATATATTGTTCTTTTAGTATCTGTTTCATTAATTCAAGAATACATGAAGAAGGTCATATACCATGCCCATGTTGGTTTCGAGCCATGGATGCAAGATATGATTCAACATAACGCAAATTCCGCTAAGTATCATACAGCCTATAAACATACACTGGGGCTGGAGAAGATGGCCTACGAGCGGTACGAGCACCGGACCGCGATTCTTGCAGAGGACCCGGTGTTCGATCCCCCAGCACACCCACAAATGGCGGCCTGAGAGCCCGTCTGAAAACTGCAGTTCCAGGAGAGAGACTCCAGTTCCAGGGGGAATCCGATGACCTCTTCTACTCAGCGGCATTGCACGCACATGTGGCACGACTAACCTGCATGCAGACCGCTACATTAAAGCATACGCTTGAGAAAAAAAATAAAATAAATAAAAAATAGACCTTAAGACAGAAGTTCAAAATTGAGTCATTCTTCAGGTGAGCAAAAAAGGCGCTTGACAAGGTCTAAGACCCATTCATGATAAAAGATCAAATACGGAATAAAGGAACATACCAAAATGTACAAAGGCTTTACATGACAAAACCATAACTAATGTTATGCTAAAAGAGAAAACTGAGAACGTTTCCTCTAAAATCCGAGGAAGATAGACCCCCCCCCACTCTCTCCTCTTTCATTCATTCTGGTACTCTTAGCTAGAGCAATAAGACAAGAGAAAGAAAAAAGGGGTACAAATGGGAAATTAAGAAGTAAAATTATCCCTGTTTTCAGATGATATGATCACATACTCAAAAGGCCCTATGGACTCCGCCAGAAAACTAGATCTGATAAACGCTGTCAGCGAAGTAGCAGGTTACAAAGTCAACATATGAAATCAGTGACCTTTCTCTGTTCCAATAATGGACTTGTTGAGAAAGAAATCGGGGGGTGGGGGGGTTTAAGAATACTTAAAAGACTGAGAGTCTAGAGATTAGCACAGCTCCCAGTCCTCATCAGAGAAGCTTCTTTGTGCAGGGGATACTAGTTAACACAGAGACTTAGAACTGGTAAAATTGCAAAGAATAAGTGTCTGTGACATGCTCAGATATAAATGGGGTGTCCATATCACACCTTCTCTCCCCAAGACTCAGGGAGCATTGCAGAAGAAGGGGCAGACAGGCTGTAAGAGCCAGAGGTCCTGGAGGACTGGGACGAAACACTGTCTTCTGGACAGAGCAGGACCGTTGCTCTCTAGTACTCAAGGCAATCAGAGTTGCCTGCAGAAGCCCTTCAACCTTCCAGCATGCCTGGGGAGGACTTCATGAAGCCCTACCCCTAGCTGAGGAGCCATTGTCCCTTGATGGCTGCCGGGGAGGGAGTCACTTTTCTTTAGAGGTGTGGCCACTGGTAGGCTAACCATGCTCCACTGGACAGCCCACACCCCTGAGTATAGAGGCAGCACTGACAAGACTCAGTGGGTTATAAAATAGAAAGGACATGAAGTTGAGAGAGGGATGTGTGTGTGTGTGTGTGTGTGGCGGGGAGAACTGGGAGGAGCTGGATGCGGGGAATGGGGAGTGAATATGACCAAAATACATTGTATACATGTATGAAGTTCTCAAAGAATCAACTGAAAGTGTATTTAAGTTTACAAGAATAAACAGAAGTAGGTAAAAGTTGACAATGATAGATAGCTCTAAGACACTGAAGAAAAACTTTGAAGAAGATGCTAGAAGATGGAAAGATCTCTCAATTGAGCTCATTGGATTGTAGATTCATTTCAGATATTCAATATAGCTAACAATATTTCTTGAATGGTTTGCTTTTCTAGGTTGCTCTAGATACAAGCTTTGACGAAGAAAGCAGTCAGCGATGGAAAGGAATTTGTTTTGGCCTACAGGTTACAGTCTGTCCTCTGTGGAATCCAAAGCATTGAAGTGCAAGGAGGAGCCCGAGAGAAGAAGAATGACAGAGACAGAAAACCTCTGCTGTCACTCACCCCTGGCTTTCACAGCTACTTCTGGTACACAGCCCAGGTCCATCTGCGCAGGGATAACACTGCCTGTCCACAGTGGGCTGGGCTGCGCTGGATTCAGCCAGGAAATCAGAAATGCTCCACAGATACCCACAGGCCAGTCTCCTAGACAAAATTCTTCAATGGAGGTTCTCTCTTCCCAGGGTCAAGTTTGAAGAAAAAAAGAATTATCACAAGCAATCTACAGATTCAGCACAACTCCCAATAAATCAAGAACTTCTCTAAGACAATGCAAGACGAGATAAGAAAAAAATCCCCAAACACATCTGGAACCTAACATCCTAAAATCCCAAAGCAATCAACGGAAGAAGGAACAGAGCTGCAGACAGCACAACACACAATTTCAGTCTGCATCTCTCCCTCCTCCCTCGCCTTATTACATGTCACACCCAGGTCCCCATGTCCTATCTTACCGCTGGTCGATTGTCCTCGTGATCATAACGCCACCTGTGTGGCTGTTACGTACGCTACTAGCAGGCCGCGAGAGTCATTCTGTGGCGGGTGCTTAGCCCTGCATGCGAGAGTGTCTAAACTGAGTCTTGCCTCACGTGATCTCGGTTGCGAGGGAACCAATAATGCGCCTAGTTGAATGTGGAGAGGATTAAATACATTAAGCGGTTGCGCTGGGCCATACAGTCCGCGAGTTCTCCACACAGCGAGCTTGTCCACAGAGCACTCGCTTTCCACGCCTAGACCGTGTAGGCACGAATCTGGCCTCTTGACATTCTTTTGGCACCTCTTCTGTGAGTTCGTTAAGCCTTCGGGGGGGGGGGGGGAGATGATGTACATATCGCATTTAGGGCTGAGCACCAACAGTCACTTATTCTCAACACTCTGACCAGTAAAGGTCCTAGATGAAGCTGCCTGAGCCACAATTCAGAGGATAGAGCCAGGTTTGAGGGCAGCCCTGATTTACGTGCACAGACATAAATGTGGTTGGACAGCATTCTCATTTAACAAGACAACAGTAGCAGGTTCCCCTCTAGGTCCTATAACCTCTGCCAGTTTTTGACCAGGTTTACAGTACCAGACACAACTTCCCTCCTGTGGAGCAGGTCTCAAATCCAGTCTGAAAGCAGCTGGTTACCCCCATGACCTGTGTGCCACCATTGCACCCATGGCACATCTTCAGGCAATTCTTCAGACTTGAGTTTATAAGATCAGTGCCCTTGGGATCCAAGAGCTGAATTCTCAGTAAAGGCATCCCCTATCTCCAGTTATGAGTTTAAGGGAAGAAGTGAAGTATGTGTGTGGGGTGGGGGAGGGTGCTTCATTTTTTTTTTCAGTTTCAGAAATATATTTAGGTACACATTTTCCTGATTAAACAAATTCTGAGGGAACAAAGACAGACAGAATATTTTAAGTCAAAAAGAGTCCTGGGGTTCTTATTTTAGGGAAGTGAATCTTGTTTTCTGTGTAGTAGAAAAGCTGATTACAGTAAAGAATTATGGAGCAAGAAAAAGATGGAATTCTGATGTTTCCACATTCATGCTGTGACTGGACTATGGGGCCGAGAGCAATCATGGAAGCAGCTGACATCCCTTCGCTATCCTTCTCCATCTGCTGTTTTGTTGTGCTTGTTGTTTGATGAGTGGAGTCATGGGATCGGCTCCCTGAGGTTGTTACCCAAAAGGAAGCCCAAGGGAATAACTTGGACCTTACCCAAAAAACAGCCTTGGTGACATGATTGTCACACAGTCTTAAAGTCTACTATTGTGAAAAAAATTGGAAGATATCAATGGAAAAATTGTGCATCAAATTACATCTGAAGATGAAAAGCACGTTTGGCAGAATGCATGAGCTCTGGTGGGGTGGGGGAATGGGGGGGACAGGGGTCTAGGTTTGATAAAAAAATAAATTTATGTGAAAAAAAATTACATCTGAAAACCAGTAGTCCAAAAGACACAATTAGCATTCGTTATATAACTTGTCCTTGAATTATCTTTCCTCCTTATGAAGGAAAAAAAAAAAGTTTTGCATAAGTTTGATCCTGTCCCCTGCTTCTTTCTTCTCAGTCGCTTGGTAATGGACTGATCAAAAAGCCAGAAGAAAAGCCCAGCTGATGAGACACACCAGACTCCTATGCCCAGTGCTGTCACAGCCACAGTGGTATTTGGGATTCACCCAGTGATCTAAGAATTATTAACACTGCTACCATCACTACAGTAGTTTAGATAATGAGGCACTGTAGTGAAATACAGAGCCATAAAAATATTGTTCTGTTTGAGCACAGGTCTGTGAATTAGCCCATAGACAGTCTACATAGCAACAGAAGAAAGTTTACAATTATGTGGTATAATTCCAGTGAGTACCAATAGGTGGCAGTGAAGAGCCTCGGCTCCCTGCGTTGCAAGTGGTTAGCAATGAAATGTTCAAGGAAGTGCTTGAATTTCTTTCTTACTGCCAAACGGGACAGGCAAGTTGTCATGGTAAGCAACAACTTCTTTCATTCTAAAAAAGATAACGGCAGTGTTATTTGGGGGGTTCGGAAATCAGTAAAGTCTTTATAACCAGTTCTTGAGTGTTTCTCCAAGTGGGTAATATTTCTGATACTTACTGTGAGATTCAAAGATAGCATTTTTCAGCTCCTGTCATAAGTCAGAGAAAAACTTTCCCCTTGAGTGATTTGTTTTTAAGAGATTTTATTTTATTTTAGCTAAGAAGATGACTGTTTGGGTCACATGATTTCTGGTTTCACGCATAGCTGCTACTTGTTGATTTTAGATGGCCTTCCAACCCAGACGCTCCCCACTGCACACGCTCCACTCTCCACTACTGCTCTCCATCCATATTCTTCTCAATGAAAATACCCAGGAAAATGGGACATCCTGTGGCCTGCATATGCAGGAGTGTATTTTTCAAGAGTCTGTGTGTTGGGATCTAATCTCCTCTGTGAGTTATTAAGAGGGTGGCATTTGGATTTGGGCCATTGGGAGGTGAGGCGGGTTAAATGAGATCAGGTCATCAGAGTGGAGCCTTGTGATTGAATATTGGTGGCTTAATCAAAGTTGAGAGAGCAACCGGAAGACGTACACACGTGCCCTGATGTCTTGTCATGGGATGCCTTCGCTGCTTGTGACCCTGCTACCTAGAAGGTCACCATCAGATACAGCCCTTGACTGTGGACCTGAACTGTAAGTCAAGATAAACTTCTTTTCTTTATCAAGGAGTCTGCCTCAGGTACTTCATTATATTGATGAAAAAATAGACTAATCCCAAGAGTGAGCAACTCCTCTTGAAGAAAGTGGTGTGGTATAGCTCCTTGGTTTTCATGGGAAAGTTTATTTTAGTTTTAGGTTTATTCTGGGTTATTCTTACGAGGTATTCTTGTCTACTTCCTCGGATCACTCAAACTGTTCTGGGGACCTAGAAGTGAAGGTGGAGTTGTAGGTTTTGATCCATGCTTCTTCACAACAAAAAAGCAAAAGTTCATAGAACTGAACTACAAAGAAAACCAAGGAGAAAAAGCTCTTGAACTCTGCCCTGTAAGAGCAGCCTGTGGTTAATAGTCAATTTCTCTGGTATGGAGCAAACACTTGGTAAATAATTAAGAGCCAGGTTGTTTGTGTGTGTATTCTCCCTAAAAACCAGCCAAACCCTGGTTCAGTACCTTCAGAGTCTCCAAACAAAGGCAAATGTATTCCTTCCCTTATCATAAGATGTCAGGCTAAGCGGGTCTTACTTGCAAAAATTGAAACATATTTGAATATTTTTGTGCTTTTAAAGTGTCATTTTACAGTTCAGTTAACAACTTATCCTTTTATTTTGTGGTAAAATGGTTTGGGGGCTCTAAAACAGGAAAGCCAGTGACTGTCATTAAGAGTTTGATGAACAGTTATTTTGGGAGGGCATGATGGTACACACTTGTAGTCCCAGCACTCTGCAGGCTGAGACAGGAGGATCACTGCACGTTTGAGGCCAGCCTGATCTACGTACCTAGATAGGGAATTCCAGGACAGCCAGGGCTACATAGGGAGACCCTGTCTCCAAAGCTCAAACAAAACCAATAACAACAAAAGTTTGTTTTTGTTTGGTTTAGGAAATTTAGACATTGATTTAGCAAGTTTGGAATCTAAGATTTATAGATCTCATAAATATCTAAAATGATTTTTATGTAATACTTTGATTTCTTTTTCTTTCTTTTTTAGTTTTTTTTCCTTTTTTTTGGTATTTTTGAGGCAGGGTCTCCCTTTTAGTACCAGCTGTCCTGGAGCTCGCTCTGTAGACCAGGCTGGCCTTGAACTCACAGAGATCTGCTTACCTCTACCTCCTGAGTGCTAGGATTAAAGGCTCACACCACTATGCCCAGCTTGATTTTTCTTTTCCTTTCCTTTCTTTCTTTCTTTCTTTCTTTCTTTCTTTCTTTCTTTCTTTCTTTCTTTCTTTCTTTCTTTCTTTCTTTCTCTCTCTCTCTCTCGCTCTCTCTCGCTCTCTCTCTCTCTCTCTCTTTCTCTCTTTCGTGTCACCTGTGAAGATAGAGGACAATTTCTGGGAGTTGATTCTCTCCTACCGGGGAGTGACTTCTCTGTCGTCAGGCCTAGTGACAAGTGTCACTGCTGAGCCATCTTGCCTGCCCTGACCTGATACCTTGATTTCTTAATTATGGAACTGAAAATGGGTTTCAGAAACTGAGCACTTGAAATGAAAAAAGGCAAGTTGAGAGCTGGGCTTTTGATTTCATTAGATATAAAGATATTGGAGTCCACTGATTTAGCTAGGTAAAAAACTGAAATGTGCTTTTATCAAGTGCTTGGGACCTGTGGGAGTAGGCAGATTTGAATCTTTTGACATAGTTGCTGTTAAGGAAACAAGGATGCTCCGTCTCGTTCATGGTGGTCTCTGTGCTGGGCTCTCATGCGTGTGGAGACTCGTGTGCCCCACTCTCACATTTAATCCTTGACAGTACTGACCACCGCTTCCTTGAAGTCTGGGCTTAGACAGAAGCTGCGAAACTCTCCGGTTTATTTTGTCTCATGGAACTAAGTAGGAAAGGCCAGTTGAGACTTAAGCCAAATTGTGTTTACATTGGCCTGGTAGTTCAATGTAGTTCTTTTCTGAGACGTTGAGCCCTGGCCCGGGAAGAAAATGGATATTATTATAATGTTCATTGTTTTAATAAAATTGTGTTGCCATCACAAAAACTGCAGGGGCTTATAAACAATAGAACTTGGGGGCTGTGGGTCGTAGGTCAGTGGTAGAGAGCTTGCCTAGCATGCAAAGGCCCTGGGGTTGATCCCTGGTACAACATAGATATATACACAAACAAACAACAACAAGACAAGAAAAGTTTATTCTGACAGTTCTAGAAGCTAAAAGTCCATGATTGGAATGCCATATCGTTGGGGTCTGGTGCAGGCCCTCTTCTGAATTGCAGATGGCCAACTTCCTGTGTCCTCACAGAAGAAAAAGAACCAGAGAGCCCTACAAAGTCCCTGTTAGAAGGATACTGAGTCCATTCTCAGGACTTCCACCTTCATGGCATTATTTTATTATTATTATTATTATCATTATTATTATTATTATTATTATTACCTTCCAAAGGTCTCATATCCTAATCCCATCCTATTACGGATTTAAGTTTCAACATATGCCTTTCAGGGACACATTCAGTCCCATGACACTTGTTTAAGTATGGCTTCTTGTATAATTAGCTTTTGTAGGAAGCTGAAGCAGAATAACTAGAAAATTTCTGGGCCTTTTCAAGTGTAGTCATTGCCACAAAAATGGCAGCTTTACTTTCCACGTGGGCCTTAGTGCTTGTTATGCCGTCTTTCTTTTCAGAGTCTCTGTGAATGCACTTAGAGAAGAGGTCAGGAAACCAGCATGTCACTGGACGTCCCTAGAAAGGGCGAGTCTGCAGAATGCTCTGACAAAGCAGAGGGTCCGTGCATCTAGCTTGAGGAACTTTTTTCCTTCTTATTTCTGAGAGTTGAATTGTTTAGATCTATCTATGTTATTTGACAGGGAATGTGTGAACAGTTATTTGGCAGTTTGTTGGTACCAGTGGCTTGTTTTTCTAATGCCATTATTGTTTTTTATAAAAAATAATAAATTCTTTTTTTTTTTTTTTTTG
>VZQC01013287.1:513765-553599 GCA_009823505.1 Rhizomys pruinosus | reverse complement strand
TGGGTGCGGTCATACCTGGGTGGGCGTCCTCTCTGGGTGGGTCTCCTGGGTGGGCCTCCTGGGTGGGTCTCCTGGGTGGGTCTCCTGGGTGGGTCTCCTGGGTGGGCCTCCTGGGTGGGCCTCCTGGGTGGGTCAACTGGGTGGGTCTCCTGGGTGGGCCTCCTGGGTGGGCCTCCTGGGTGGGTCTCCTGGGTGGGCCTCCTGGGTGGGCCTCGGGGGCCCCTGGGTGGGCTCGTGGGCGGCCTCGGTGGCGTGTCTTGGGTGGTCGGTGACCTGGGTCCGGTGCTATGGGTGGTGTCTCTGGTGGCAGCCCTGGTGGCCGGGCTAGCTGATGTGCTATCTTGACCTAAAGCCTCTCGTCTTTGCTCTCCCCATGCTGATGCCTGACCAGCAAGCCTCAGGTCTATATCATGGCCTCAGGTCTATATCATGGCCTCAGGTCTATATCATGGCCTCAGGTCTATCTCATGGCCTCAGGTCTATCTCATGACCTCAGGTCTAGCTCATGACCTCAGGTCTATCTCATGGCCTCAGGTCTATCTCATGACCTCAGGTCTAGCTCATGACCTCAGGTCTATCTCATGGCCTCGGTCTATCTCATGACCTCGGTTAGCTCGACCTCATTATCTCATGACCTCAGGTCTATCTCATGGCCTCAGGTCTATCTCATGACCCAGGCCTCAGCTCAGGTCTATCTCATGGCCTCAGGTCTGTCTCATGACCTCAGGTCTATCTCATGACCTCAGGTCTATCTCATGACCTCAGGTCTAGCTCATGACCTCAGGTCTATCTCATGGCCTCAGGTCTATCTCATGACCTCAGGTCTAGCTCATGACCTCAGGTCTATCTCATGGCCTCAGGTCTATCTCATGACCTCAGGTCTATCTCATGACCTCAGGTCTATCTCATGGCCTCAGGTCTATCTCATGGCCTCAGGTCTATCTCATGACCTCAGGTCTAGCTCATGACCTGTGCATTTGCTTTTTCCTTCCTAAAAGCATTCTTCCCAATGGCGACTCTTGCTTTCTTCTGGTTTCTACCTCCGGGTTGTCTCAAACAGGCTTTCTTTAGCGAATCAATCAAAAATAGTTACCCAGCATTGTCTCAGACCTACAATTACCCAACTTCACTTTTCTATATGGCACTTGCCACTACATGAACTTAAACTTGGCCATTTATTAATGAGACATTGTTTTCAGAGATAAGAATTTGACTTCTTCACTGGTCTGTGTCCAGGCCCTAAATATGGCCAGCAGGTTACCAAAAACTATTGGTTAAATAATTAAATGGGTGAATGAATCTTCAGAAAGACCTTTTATTGTGCTCTTCATTATCTTTTGAATAAGAGCAAAGTTAGGCTCAAACCACGTGGAGGTAATAACAAGGAATGTGGAAGTTTTGACCGCCCACATGGGCAAATGCTTAAGAAAGTCCTGAAACTCCCGGCCCTTTACGTCTCAGCCTGCCTTGTAAAGGGCGTTTGGGAAGGCCAGGGCCAGGGAACTTCCAAGAGCCATCTGTGTTTAATTCCTGTAGTTGGCGCAATAGATTATCATAGATTTATTCTGGACACCAAAGGTACAAAGTCAAAGCATCAGCAAAGTTGTGGTCTCTCTGGAACCTGCTCCAGCTCCTGCTGTATAAAAGATTGTTTGGGGTTGGTAAGAGGGCTCAGTGGGTAAAGGTGCTTGCTGCTAAGTCTGATGACCTTAGTTCAATTCCCAGGTCCTACATGGTGGAAGGAGAGAACTGACTCCTGCAAGTTCTCCTCTGATCTCCACATACACTAAGTAAATAAATAAATAAATACATGAATAAATAGGAAGAAAAATAAAAACTTGTTTGGTTAGAGTTCACGTTATCTGTCTATCATCTACCATCTGTCTATAAATCTATCATCTATCTATCTCTCTATTTATCTATTTACCTATTAACTATCTAATTTATCTATCTTCTTGGTTTCGGGTTGTACGACTTAAAAGATAGTAGATTAGACTTAGGGATCTTGAATAATATAATTTGTTGTTTAATATAATCATTTGATGTTGCTCTCTTCTAGGATCTGTATCTCTGTCAAGATGCTCTCTGAAGAATAGCAACAGCCTCATGTGTGTCTAGTGTTACACAATGACTAAAACCAATTCCATCATCTTCTTTTTTATCCTAGTCTTTGTGTTAATACTTCTCAACCTCCAAGTATCTGATGAAAGTGAGTCTATAATTGTCAGGTCAAAAGCAGGCCTTACCCGTGTTCCTAATGACCTGCCCTTGGAAACAACCACCTTAGATATATCAGAAAACCGAATATCTGAGCTGCAGGCTTCTGACATTCTATCGTTGTCCAAGCTGAGGATTCTGATAATGTCCTCCAATAGAATCCAGTATCTTAATATCAGTGTTTTCAAATTCAACTCAGAACTGGAATACTTGGATTTGTCCCACAACATATTGGAGGTGATTTCTTGCCACCCAACGGCCAACTTCAAGCACTTGGATCTCTCATACAATGCATTTGATGCCCCACCCATATGCAAAGAGTTTGAAAACATGTCTCGATTACAGTTTCTGGGATTGAGTGCTAAACAGTTAAAAAAATCTAGTATGCAGCCAATTGCTCAGTTGAACATCAGTAAAGTTTTGCTGGTTTTAGGAGATACCTATGGGAAAAAAGAAGACCCTGAGAGTCTTCGAGACTTTAGCACGGAGAGTCTACATATTGTTTTCCCCACGAACAAGCAATTTACTTTTATTTTGGATGTGTCAGTAAGCACTGCAGTAAGTTTGGAACTGTCTAATATCAAGTGTGTGCTAGATGGCTTGAAGTGCTCTTATTTCTTAAGGGTTTTGGCAAAGCTTCAAAAGAATCCGAGGCTATTAAATCTTACCTTAAACAATATTGAAACTACGTGGGAATCTTTTATTGGTATCCTGCAGTTGATTTGGCATACATCCATAGAGTACTTCTCAATTTCAAATGTGAAGCTACAAGGTCAACTTGCCTTCGAATATTTTGATTATTCTGGCACTTCCCTGAAGGCTTTGTCTATACATCAAGTTGTCAGTGATGTGTTCAATTTCCAACAAAGTAAGATATATAGCATTTTTGCCAATATGAATATCCAAAACCTCACAGTGTCTGAAACACGCATGTTTCACATGCTCTGCCCGTCTCAAATTAGCCCATTTCTGTATTTAGATTTTTCCAATAACCTCTTAACAGACCTGGTTTTTACAGAGTGTAAAAACTTAACTAATTTGAAGACACTTAGTTTACAAATGAATCAGTTAAAAGAACTTTCAACCATAATCCTTATGACCAAGGATATGACATCACTACAAATACTGGACATTAGTCGGAATTCGCTGAGATATGGTGAAGATGATAACAGCTGCCCTTGGACTAAAAGTTTGTTAGTTTTAAATATGTCTTCAAATATTTTGACTGGCTCTGTTTTCAGATGTTTACCTCCTCGAGTCAAGGTACTTGACCTTCACAATAATAAAATAATGAACATCCCTAAAGATGTCAGCCACCTGCAAGCTTTGCAAGAACTCAACGTTGCATCTAATTCTTTAACTGACCTTCCTGGATGCGGGGCCTTCAGCAGCCTTTCTGTGCTGGTCGTCCACCATAATTCAGTTTCCCACCCCTCAGCCGATTTCTTCCAGACCTGCCAGAAGATTCGCTCCATAGCAGTGGGAAACAACCCATTCCAATGTACGTGTGAGTTAAGAGAGTTTGTCAGAAGTATAAGCCAAGTGTCAAGCCAAGTGGTCGAGGGCTGGCCTGATTCTTACAAGTGTGACTACCCGGATAGCTTTAAGGGAGCCCTACTGAAGGACTTCCACATGTCTCCACTGTCCTGCAATACCCTTCTGCTGACTGTCACCATCGGGGTCACCGTGCTGGGGTTGGCTGCCACTGTGGCCTTCCTCTGCCTCTACTTTGACCTGCCCTGGTATCTCAGGATGATGTGTCAGTGGACCCAGACCCGGCGCAGGGCTAGGAATGTTCCCTTAGAGGAAGTCCGGAGAAACCTGCAGTTCCACGCTTTTGTTTCATACAGCAGCCATGATTCTGTCTGGGTGAAGAATGAATTATTACCAAACCTAGAAAAAGAAGGTATAAAAATTTGCCTCCATGAGAGAAACTTTGTCCCTGGCAAGAGCATTGTGGAAAATATCATAAATTTCATTGAGAAGAGTTACAAGTCCATCTTTGTACTGTCTCCCCACTTTGTCCAGAGTGAATGGTGCCATTATGAACTCTACTTTGCTCATCACAATCTCTTCCATGAGGGGTCTGATAACTTAGTCCTGATCTTGCTGGAACCCATCCCCCAGTACTCCATCCCTAGCAGCTACCACAAGCTCAGAACTCTAATGTTACAGAGGACGTACTTGGAATGGCCCGCAGAGAAGGGCAAACGTGGACTCTTTTGGGCAAACCTAAGGGCATCCATTAATGTTAAGCTGACGGACGGAGCAGAAGAGATGAATCACACCCAGGGCTAAAGTGTATTTTTCTTATCACTGTTGATGCTTTTGGATGTTCTAATAATGCTGTTGTTTTGCATCAACATGAACTTAAAATGATTTTGACTTTATGATGCAGTAATAATGTGAGCTTTTAAATTCCTGCTTACCATTTGTGTGTGAGAATAAAAATTAATAGAATGGTCTAATTTGGGTTTAAGCATTAATTTCATACACAAAAGGATTCATTTGGTTCTTTGCTCTAATTTATTAATCATTGAAATTATCATGAAATCAGCAGAAGCACTTCCTTCTCTGGAGACGGATGTTTCTGTGCCAGGGTTAACAGGAGAGAACTCAGGCTCTATGATTTACTTTGAGATGGTTTTCCCTTCCTTCTTCCTGGATTCTCCCTTCTAAGTCTTTTCATGCTTGGGCCCTGATATTAATTTTCTATACAAATAGCCTGTATGGGGCTGGAGAGATGGCTCAGCATTTAAGAGCACTGACTGCTTTTGCAGAGGACCTGGGTTCTAATTCCAGCACCCACATGGCAGCTAACAACCATCTGAAACTCCAGTTCCAGGGGATCCAACACCTTTTTCTGACTTCCATGGGAACTGCTTACATGCAGGCAATATGCTCATACACATAAAAAATAAAAATAATAAAATATTTTAACAAATAACCTGTATAGAAAGCTCTTGTATCTGTCTACTTATTTGAGGGGTTGAAGGGTGGAGGGTAACATATACTATATCTTACTGAATATGCTATTCATTGCTGTAAAACTTTTGTTAATCAGAGAAACTTGTAAGTATCCAGATACTTAAAGACTAATGAAATAAAACCATAAAGTGGAAATTCATGGATCATTTGTCTTGGCCATCTTAGAAATGATAGGTTTTCCATGGACTCTCAAAGAAGACTCTAATTTGGGGTTTTTCTTTTTTAAATTTTTAAAATTTTTTTTATGTGTATGAGTGTACTGTCTGCATGTAGGTTGGTGCACCTGTGTTGCGCAATGCTGTGGAGGTCAGAAAAGGGTGTTGGATTCCCCTGGAACTGTAGTGAAAGATGGTTCTTAGCTGCTATGTGGGTGCTGGGAATCGAACCCGGGTCCTCTGCATGAGCAGTCGGTGCTCTTAACCACTGAGCCATCTATCCAGCCCCCAAGGGTTTTTCAATGTGTAATGATGAAGAATGAAGGGCCATTCTAATAAATGAAGAGGATAAAGACAGGAACACCCATATTTATTCTGGGACTAGTGTTCTAGTTTGACTGGATATTAGGTTTATGAAAAATGAAACTAATCTGTAAGTGTGGGAAATTCTATAAAATCACATTGTAGCCAGCCATGGTAGTGTGTGCCTATAACTCCAGTAGTTGGAGGCTGAGGTAGAAGGCTCCTGAATCCCAGGCCAGCCTGGGCTGCGCAGTTAGACTCTGTCACAAGGAGGAGAGGAAGAAAAGGAGGAGGAGGACTGAACTGTCAAGGACCTGAATTAAGCAATAGAGCTAGAACTTGGGGATATACAAGACACAGCTTAAATGTCTATGAAACACAGAAGTAAATAGTGAATGAAAACTGTGACACACACGCAAACAGCAACAAATGCAGCCTACTATTCTGTAATGGCGTTGCAACAACTGGATTTTCCCATTTTCTCTAGAACAGCCACACTTCCCAATTGAACTTCCAGATTTCACAATCAAGTTTCAACTGCTTTGCGAGCAGTTTAATATTAGATGTCAGGGACTCAACCGGAGCACTGCTTTTACGTAGTTCAAACAACTGAAATATATTTATTGTCCCTCATCCCTAGAGGTTAATTGCTCAGAATCAAAGTGTGGCTGCAGCTGGGTTCTTTGGAACCTGCTCCCAGCCTCTTCTTGACTTGCATTTGGTCATTGTTCTCCCTGTGCCCCTTCTCCTTGTCTTCCTTGTGTACATGTCAATCTCCTGTTCAAATTTCTCATTTTTTATATAGACATCAATGATCTGGACCAGGTCTCACACTAATGTTCCTATCTTTTCAAAAACAACATTTATTTATTGTCTTTATGTGAGTGCATTGCCTGCATGTTGTAAGTGGACCCATGTCATGTGATGTTTGAGGGGGTCAGAGGAGAGCATTGAATCCCCTGGAACAGGAGCTACAGATAGTTGTTAGCTGCCATATGGGTTCTGGGAATCAAACCTGGGTCATCTTCGAGAGCAGGCAGTGCTCTTAACCACTGAGCCATCTCTCCATCCCCTAATGTTCCTATCTTAATTAATTTAATCTACAACAATGCTATTTCCACAAAATGGCACATTCGAAGTTACTGAGTTTCAGGAATTCAACATTTGAATCTGGAGGATACAATTCAATCATTAGTACATCTTAAGTCTAAAAAACAATATGTGGGGAGGTGCAAAGCCACTTAGAGTTTGTCTAACAATCTCTGCTCTTTGAGAAGTTAGATCAGTCCTATATATAAACAGCTGATCTCATGAGTAGCTTTAAGGAGGTTGCTAAGTTAAAGATTGAAATAGCACTGGTAGCATCTCCTGGAAAAGAATTCCAACTCGAGAGATGAAGAATTCAGGTCAAAGTGTGGATTAAAATAAAGCAATGAAAGTAAGATTTCACAGATAAGCAAGAAGAAATATTATAGAATAAGTAAACATTCAGGCTCAGAATCAGGCTTGGATTTCAATTCTAGCTCCTTTATTTATTTCATGATCTTGAATGAGTTACTTAAACTTTCTAAGCCTTGATTTCATTATTTGTAGAATGTACCCTTAAGGTAGCTATTCAAGACCTCTAAATCTCCAGGTAGGAATTTTAAATTGGTTCTGCAAAGCATAGTTTTCATAGAGCAAGCTTCCTAGTGGTCAACTCCCTTTTCCTAGGACTGAGGTAGAAGCATACCTGTCTCCTTTGAGGGTCAATGGGACTCATAAAGGACAGAAGCCATCTTCAAAATACTCTCTTAATTTTTAACTCCCTCAGCCTCTCCAGGCTAAAGTAAGATGAATGCTTATTCTCACACATTAACTTCAGAGGTCAGCAATACAAGGCTGGTTCAGGGCATCAGGCTCCAACCCCCTTCAGTCTTCCCACTCCAATACTCAAGTACGCCTCTTCCAAATGGCCCTGTTACTCTTACGTTTCATTTCTTCATTCCTAGCAGGATGAAGATTTAAGGGCAAAGACTTGTGCTTGTCAGTGTTGTCATTTTACATCAAATCCAGTAGCTTTATCATGCAGGCTTCCACTTGCATCTCTAAACTGTCCAGAGTGGAGTCTCGGGAGCACTCTCAGCGGGAGCTGGGGTATGAGGGTGTGATGCTACATTACACCAGTGACTGAACAAAGGCAGCCCTACACTTAGCATCCATTAAATCTGACAGTGGTGCCCTACCTGCTCCAAGGACTTGTTCCTCCAGATTTCTCTAGGAGCTGTCCTCTGGAACAAAGGTCATTCTCTCCCTTTATTGAAAGGCTCCATCTGGCGTGGTATGGAAAGGAATTAGGAACCTGTCTTATCAAAGGAGTTTCCCTGCTCGCCATCTACTGACCCAGAAAAGCACACACAAACCACAAACAAATGTGATCAATCTAATCCCACCTGTTGTTTACAACATAAATGGGATAATTCATTGCTTCCAATGAATATTTGTTGCTTTCTAGGCTTGATATTTTCACAACATACATAATATTCTGGTCAGGGGCAAGGAAGGGTCATGGAGGATTAAAGTTACATATTTAGCTTATGAAAGAAGCCCAAGGTCTAGTAAGTTTGTTTATACTATAAACAAATTTTGATAATCTTTAATGATCTCAAAACCTAAGATTAACTTTGGTTTCATGATTAAGATTCCATTTGTCCAGAAAAGCTCTCCCCACAGTTCCCCCTTGCTTGTTCTTTTTTTTTTTTAAGTTTGTTCTATAAAAGAAAAAGCATGTCCATATTCCTAGCAGAAATTATTCCCAGAAAAGTCATTTTTCACACTGGGAAATTTTGATTTGGTCTTTTTGAGGCAGAGTCTCCCTTTAGTCTCAGCTGACCTGGAGCCCACTCTGTAGACCAGGCTGGCCTTGAACTCACAGAGATCTGCCTGCCTCTGCCTCCTGAGTGTTAGGATTAAAGGCGTGCACCACCATCACACCCAGCTCACACTGAGAAATGTTTTAAACTAAATACCTTGTCATCTCCATCCAAAAGTGGGGTTCGGCTAATGAGGAAGTTACAGTAGGGGATACTGTTTCATTGTGAAATTCTCTATATTTATGTCAGCCTTTATTATTTATTTATTATTTTTACTAGTCTGAGAGTTGGGGAGTCAGCAAAGTGCTTCCCTTGTTAACATGGGGACATGAGTTTAATTTCCAGAACCCACATGAAAAAAAGGCAGGTGTGGGGCAGAGCCCAGTGCTAGGCAGGAGGATAGACTGGAGATCCCTGAAGCTCAAGGTCTATTCGTGAGTACCAGGTCAATAAAAAGCCTAGTATCCACACCCCTCCCAAACTCTTCTCCCCATACAAATGAACATAAAGAAAACAAAACAAAGGTGGTGTGGTGGTTTGAATGAAATGTCCCCCATAGGCTCCAAGTCTTTGGACATTTTGTTCCTAGTTGGTGGCGCTGTTTTCAGAGGTCTTAGAGGGTGTGGCCATGCTGGAGGAAGCACATCACCGGGGCAGGCGTAGAGAGTTCAAAAAGCCTTGCCAATCTCCAGTTGCACTCTGCTTCCTGTGCCTGCTTGAAGATGTGAAGCTCTGGTTTCTGCTCAGGCGTGGGCACCTCCTGGCACCATGCCACCCTGCCATGATGGACTCTAATTTCCCTGGAACCATCAAACTTAAGCTCAAATAAACTCTTCCTTTTATAAGTTCCTTTGGTGGTGGTGGGTCTATCACAGCAACAGAACAGTAACTAATACAGCCTGGTAATTTGTCAGCCTCTTGAAACCTGTATAATATTTATGTTCTTTGTCCTGGTAATTCCATGTCTAGGAATCTATCTTGGAGAAACAGTTGAAATATGGTCAGACATATTTCACAAACATGTTAATGGCAGAGTCACTGGAATAGTGAGAAATATAAACACTCCAGTTTTACAAAAATGGAGAAATGTGTTGTGCTCATTTAATGACATTTTTGTGGTATGGTCATTTGAAATAGTGTAGTTAATGGGCTAGCGAGATGACTCGGCCAGTAAAGGTGTTTGCTGCCAAGCCTGAAGACCTCCATGTGATATCCAGGAACCACGTGTGGAAGGAGCAAACTGACTCCCACAAGTTGTCTGCTTGCCTCCACATGCATGCTGTGGCTCCTATATACACATACAAACACATGCATTCACACACATGTATACACATATAATAAATGTAGTAAACTATTAAAGATAAATTTTACATTATGTATTTTACCATCATTTTTAATGTATAGGAAGTACTGTATCAACATAAAAGAATGCTTATATGAAATTAAGTTCACTACACAAATTTGTATGTGCCTCATGATTCCAATTATGTTAAATATGCATAGAAAGAAACCTAGATAAAATACACAGAAGCGGTTCCACTGCCTGCTTAACATTTAGTGTTTGTTTTGCTTTTATGTTTTTCTGTGCATGGAAGGTTTTCAATCAATAAATAAGAAATAGGGTTCAGGAATCAAAAGATCTCCAAGAGATGGAACAATGGAGAATTAAGTTACAAAGCTGGGCTCTGTACACAGATATTCTGTCACTAAATCTCATTCAATTTACAGTAGTTTGTGCCCTTGAATAAATTCCTTAATCACTCCCAGTTTTCTTTCTCCCCTCTGCAAAATTGGCACAATGTTAACTCACTAAAATGGTGGTTGTAGGAAAACAGTGATTCCAGTGTGCAAAAAGGTTCTGGCCATTGGTGCTAGATAGACACAGTGGCTAGAAGGTGCTTCCTGGAGACTGACCCCACTTAGCCTGAATTCTGCCTTTTCTACTTTCTTCTAGTGACCTTGAGTACTGATATACTTCTTTGCTTTATTGCCCCACAGGTAAGATGAAAGTAAAAACACCTGTCTCCTCCTATGTCAAGAGGATTGAATAAATTAAGTCATGGCAAGTCCACAGTCCAGTGTCTGCACAAAGCAAAGGTTCAGTATATGTTGTCAAAATTAATGTTATGCCTTTACCCACATTACTATCCTTATTAAAGCTTGGAACTGGAGCTGAGCTGTTCCTCATGTTCTATCTAAGTTGTCCTGAGATTTCTAAACTGATATGAAATTAGAAGAGAGACAAAATCTGACCATGTAAAATCTGGAAACAGCTCTATGTTAAATCAAACATGCAAATGAGCAGATAAATAAGTCAACTGAAAAATGGCAAATGAGGAAATGAAAAATTGGGAGTAGCTGGGAAGCAGATGCCAGCATACTATTCTTTTGTTATGTGTGTATAAGGAACCAATAGACTAGCATAGACCAGCAGTACAAGGCCAGCTGACAGAGTATGGACAGCTCAAAATGGGACACAGAAAACAAATACAAAAGTTTTCAGCTGCTTTGGTGTAGCCTGAGTGTCCACAATTGCTGGGTCCTCTGGCAGGTAGGGCAGAAAAGATAGCAGGGCCAGTCTGTCTCTCCTCTGGGGCTGAGCAGGATGGCCAGTGTCGACTACCTGAAAAGAACCACATGGGGGGGGGTCAGGAGTCTTGTCAAAGCAAGGACTCACTTTATTGAGTCAGGCAGCGGCTTATATATGCTTAGTGGGAGGGGTGGAGAAAGGAAGGCGGGAGAGGAGATACGTAGAGTCAGGGGATAGCTTTGGGCCAATAGTAACTTGCCACATCGGTTGTAGGCGTTTTCAGGTCGGGCTATGCTGAGTCACTCCTATGCGGAAGTGACCAGCCAGAGACAGGTCGCTAAACTCTAGTCAGGCTCAGGGGGTTACAGTAGGCCGCATTCTCTAGGGCCCACAGGGCCAACAATTCCCTCTTTTGTTTTTGTAATGCAGGAGGAGAAAAATAGCCCCTGTCTTAGGTTGTCTATTCTTGAAAACTCAGTCTTACCCGTCTTTGGGATACAAACAGCTTAGGTTTGGCCCCTGTCTTAGGTTGACTGACTGCAGAAAGATCTTACCCATCATTGGGTGCTATGACTCTGGTCTGCTGAAGAGACTCTCCATGCCCTGTCTTAGGTTGCTCCAGTCTCTCTGGGGTCTTACCCATCATTGGCCACATGGAGGGCAGGGGTCGGGTGATCATATGAAGATGGCCATTCATAAGGCCCTGGCTCCTGATTAGCAAGCCTGTGATAGTGGACCTTGACCTGATGTAACTTTACAGCATCTAGCCTCCCCTGGATAAATTGAGTGATTTTGTTAATAATCACGCAGGGCCCGAGGGTAAGAATTAGGAAGAGTGTAAGAAGGGGTCCAAGCAGAGGAAGGAGGTAGGGCAGGAAGCTGTGAGTTCCTTAATTTTGTTTTGGACAATTCCAGATCTAGCCTCCAGGCATTGTCTGGCCGCATTGGGGTCTCCGAGTCCCCCGTCACTGGGGGGGGGATGAGAGCCAGCAGCAGGAGGAGCAACGTCACTTTCATCCTGGGCTGCTCCTGAGGGAATAGCAGAGGGGCCATCCTCGGGGGTGAAACACTCTCTGGAGGGATCATTATCATTGTCTCCCTGTTGGGGGAGGTATTAGCTATAGGCAACAGGCAAGGACCAGTGTTTCTTAAAAGGGGATGTATGCCTGACTTCCTTGGAAAAATTTAAAATATTTAGGGTGATCATGTGAGGGCATGGACTTCCCCTTTTGTTTTTGTAATTGAGCCTTGAGGGTTTGACTATTGTCTGTTTTGATTTGAGTTAAATGCCAAATGGGGTATAATGGGTAACATCTATCTGCCAGAGATGGTTAGGCCAGAGACCTCAGGGATTACTGCCCCAGGTTTGGAGAGGGGGGATCTGGAGGAAGGGCTGGCAAGACCAGCAGGTGGGAATGATTTTTTTTAAGGTCTTTAACTGCTACGTGGGGGTATTTATGCCAAAGTCCTCTCCAGTTAGCATGGATTAGTTGGTGGAATTGTGTCGCCTCCATAAGTGTATTACATTGAGGCATTGAGGCTAGTTGATCAGCCAGTTTATTGCCTTTTGAAAGGAATCCTGGTAGATTTTGATGCCCTCAAAGATGCTGAAGGAAAATAGGGCTGGTTCTTTGTTAATCCAGCCTAATATGAGCTTCTACCAAGTTAGGCAGCAAGTTGACCACATAAAGGCTATCTGAGAACAGGTTAAAGGGCTCAAGTATAGAGTCTAGTGTTAGGACAACAGCAAGAAGTTCCTTAAACTTCTTTTACTAGACTGTGACTTCAGAGCAATCAAGTCCATTAACTTATATCTATTTATTTGTATTTCTGTATAAATCTCTACTGAAATACCTCTATATAAATGTATAATACTTATTTCAAACATATCACTATAAATCTTATAAAGTGGGTTTATAACAATCATTTTCCTTTCAGTCCTTGGAGGTGGTTTTTCCAGGCCTGGCACAAAACCCTGTTTTAAAGATGCTTTACTTAGTTGTTAAATGTTTTACAATACACATTTAACCATACTTTAAATTATATCTAAATTAAAATAAGATTATTGCTTAGAGCCAATGTTAGTTTTTGTCTCAGGCACTGAGGGAGTGTAGTTGATAGTGGTACCATACACCCATAAAGTAGCTAGCTGTTGGGGTTTGGAAGCAGACTTCTCCATAATTTATGGAGGTACACTCACCCGCAGACCAATTGGCCCGTCAGCGAACTTCGCAAATGAAACTGTCCTCACACAGGGCACCAGTCTGCTAGGTCCTCCGGCAGGTAGGGCAGAGAGGAGAGCTGGGCCAGCCTGTCTCTCCTCTGGGGCTGAGCAGAATGGCACGTGTCGACAACCCGAAAAGAACCACACGGGGGGGGGGGTCGGGAGGCTCATCAAAGCAAGAACTCAACTTTATTGCATCAGGCAGTGGCTTATATATGCTTGGTGGGAGGGGCAGAGAAAGGAAGGTGGGAGAGGAGACACGTGGAGTGGGGGGATAGCTTTGGGCCAATAGTAAACTCGCTTTTAGACCGGGTCTCCTGTAGCCCCAGCTGTCCTGGAACTCACTCTGTAGACCAGGGCTGGCCTTGATCACAAAGCTCTGCCTGCCCCCCTCTGCCTCCCAAGTTCCTGAGTGCTAGGATTAAAGTCGTGCGCCACCATGACCGGCTTACTTCTGACTATTAAATGTTAGTCCTGTACATTTCCAAGTATGTGAAGTTGCAGTTGTGATTTCTGGATTAAGTTTAGACAACATGCTCTGGGTTTGCTGGTAGTTAGAGACGGTAGTCAGTCACTCCTCTTCCTGGCCCTACTCAAAATGAGGGTTATCAAAATAAAATTACATGCCAATTATGTGGGACACACTAAAAATTTGATTTCTTATGCTGGGCCAAGTGGGTTTGACATTACATCAGGATAGGGGGCAGAGGCAGGCAGATCTCTGAGATAGAGGCCAGCTGGTCTATATTGAAAGTTTTTAGGCTAGCTGGGGTTATTGGGAGACCGTCTCAAAAATATAAAAAAAAAAAACACAAAAAAAAAAAAGATGTTATCTTGAAATCTGAATTAGCTGGGCA
Source organism: Rhizomys pruinosus (assembly GCA_009823505.1). Lineage (NCBI taxonomy): Eukaryota > Metazoa > Chordata > Mammalia > Rodentia > Spalacidae > Rhizomys > Rhizomys pruinosus. The sequence continues at coordinate 539,473 of VZQC01013287.1, read as the reverse complement.
TCATATTCTTGTTTTCTCTACGTCTCACAGATCCACCCAAAATAAAATAACTTGGATCCAGTGAGCCATGTTAAAACTTAGAAGCTAGGGTGAAGAGGTGAAATGATGGGTTGTGCTGCCCTCTACTGGTAGATTGAGCCAACACCAGCCATCCTAACCACTTGTTCAGTGGGTTTTACAATTCTCTAGTCCTTTATTCTAAATTCACTACTGCTGCCATTGTCAGAAAACTATGTTTCTTCTTAGGCTATGGGCAGCTTTATAGCCGGTGTGCTTTTGTTGTTTGTTGTTTTAAGGAGCAAGGATCTCTGTGGCTATAATGCCAACCTGGCATTGCCTTAGAACTCATTATATAGACCAAAACTGGCCTCTCAAATTAATTGGATCCCCTCATGCTCGCATCAGTGCGTGAGGTAGGGAGGGCAGGGATTGGATATCCCTAACGCCGGCCGCACTTGGTGGGATGTACGCGTGTGGAAGGGTGAGATAAGTAGGTGACATTATAATGCTAATTTCCGGGTTGGATGTGTTGTGCTGTGCTTCACTCCTGTGTTAAATTGGTACATCCTTTATCTTAAAAAAATACCAAATGTCTGGGGCTGTTTTTTTTTTTTTTTTTAGATGTGCTTTTATTCTAATTGATTTTTTTTTTTTTTTTTTTTGTTTCCAGAGCAAGATGGCCATGGTTAACACGATTCTGCGACTGTCCGATCCCAGCAACCCATCTCATGGCAGCTAGAACCGTCCTTTATACTCCCTTCACAGCGGGAATCTGACGCAACCTCTTCTGACCGTCTAGTCCGGCATTGCACGGACTCATGGTGTCAGCCAACAACGCAGCGCACAGTACAACACTATACACATAAAAAAACAACATGTTAAGACCACACACGGTCAGTACATGAATATTCATTTGTTCTTACAAAAGTATGTTGTGTCTTATGTGTGGTATGCTCAAACATGCAAATACATGGAGAATGGCACAATAATGTGACTGACTTTTGTTATTATAGGGATATCATGTTGGTATGTTCTTAGTGCAGGGAAATGTAGAGAGGTGATACATCCCCTAATAACCAGGAAGACAGATGAAGATATTCTGGAGGCAACTCTACCTGGAGTTGAGAAAAATGGGGAAGTCTCAGCTATTTTCATTTCTCTGGATCCTACATTTGGTAGTTACATTGATCTGGATCTGGAGCTGAGCTGTCACAACGTACATCCTCACACCCCATGCCATCTGAAGCCTCTCATGCCTGACTCTTCTTCACATCATGCCTGAGGTGAGACCTAAGTCTCTACCAGACACAAAGCTGAAACCAGGAGGCACCGAATCTGCCTGGTGCTCAAGAATGAGAAGCTCTGGGTAGCCCCATATAGGGAAGATCCCCTGTGTGCCTCAGGCTCTCAAGATGCCCCAGTTATCCTGGACACCCTGGTAGCCAGGAACAGGAGGTCAACGTTTGTCCCTCAGGTCGGCATTCTCAGTGGCTTGTGGAGATTTCACAAAGGAAAACTCAGGTGCGTTTCCTTTCTTTTTCTATCTGTGTGCCTTCATGGACAATGAACATCGTTTCACTGTGGGCTTAACGCATGTCACAATCCCCTTTGTCTTTTCGATGGGCCGGGAGCAGACTCCATGTCATACCCTCTCTATTCAGACATGGAAACAAACTCCACGGATAGAAGAAATGACTGGTTCCTAAAGGAAGCTGGGCTAAAAAGAGCTGCTGATTCAAACCAGACATCCTGAGGACTTGAATAGGCTGTGGTGATTATGCGCAGGGGTGTGAAGGAAAGGGTCTAATTGGGGCAGTCTTGACCATCGGTGATGGCGAATAGCAGCGACATGTAAGGCGCCCGAACCAGAACTTAACTCAGTGTGGCAGCCCATCTGGCAAGCCCAAGAGTCACCTGTGTGTCCCGAGATCATCTCCAGAAAGCAGTGGTAACCTTTAAACAAGTGATTTCAAAGCCAAAGAGCGATTAGCATAGTATCGTTTACTTCGTAAAGGTAGGCCAATGGGCACGCGGACAAGTGTTGAGTAATGAGATGTGGAGGGTAGGTGCAACTGTTTCATAGCTAAGGTCATGCAAACTATACGGCATGCATGTATGACCCGCACATGCCGTCGATGCGCGATCAGCGAATCACTACCATCGAGATATCAGTTTGTGCTTCAGACTGGAAACTCAGGAGGAGGTCCAGAACGACTGGTAAGTGTTCGATCGTTTTGGCCGGACGTGAAGCAAGGGTTGTTAGGTCCAGCACTGGGGGCCATGAGTTCAACTAGATGGAAAAAATAATAACAACATTGGGGACGGACAAATGCAGGATTGGCCTAGGCCAGTTAAGAGCACCAACTGCTCTTGCAGAGATCCAGGTTCACTTCAGCACTCACATGGTGGCTGAGAACTGTCTGTTAACGTCCAATTCCCAGGAGAACTACATCCAGGGCGAATCGCAACCACTTCTTCCTCCGTGGCATTGCACGGACAGCGTGGCGATCAGACCTACATGCAGAACAGTTAAATTCATATAAATATAAGTAAATAAATAAAAAATAAATAAGATAAAATAACGAGTAAAAAATAATAACACTTTGGAATAGGAAAATTCAGGTTTGATGTGTTGTTTTTGAATTCTTATTATTATTTATCTATTTTTTATTTATTTTTATTATTTATTTTATGTGTATGAATGTACTGTCTGCATGAAGGTCTGTGCACCGTGTCGTGCAATGCCTCGGAGGTCAGAGAGGGTGTTCGCTTACCCTGGAACTGGAGTTCTCCTGGAATTGGAGTTACAGACCGTTCTCAGCCGCCATGTGGTGTGCGGGGATCGAACCGGGTCCTCTGCAAGAGACAGTAGGCGCTCTTAACGCTAGGCCATCTCTCCAGCCCCAGTTTTGCAATTTTTAACAGTTGTTGAGATTATTGTTTTGTAGCAAAAAGCACTGGTTACTTCGAGCAAATAAAGCTTTCTGTAGCTGATTCCTTAAAGAAAGAAAAAAAAAAGGATAACAAAACAATTGATACTTCCTAAAGCTTCAAAGATTTGAGTTGAGCTTAGGAATCACCTCACTTGGTTTGGTTTTTCACCCTGAGCAAATTTACCTACCTAGTATAATCGTTCCTTGGTCTTCAAGATAAATCCATTCCTGCAGATGCTACAACCTAAGGTGGGAAGCTGAGCCCTGCAGAGAATTTAAAGGAACATACATAGCATTGCTTGTTATTATGAAACAAAGGCATAGTTTCTGAGAATTCCTGCTCACATCTTCATAAACTTCAGCAGAGAACTCCTTCCCACGTCACCCTTCATATTCTGGTTCTCAGATACCTTAAAACTAGCTTCTGACTGTGTCCACCAACAGAGTTTTAATATCTTCAAAACTGTGTGCTGAGCGAGGAGTCCTTAATTTCGTCTTCCTCTGTGGGGACTTGGGTAATAAAAGCCTCAGTCCATCACATTCATACACAGCAGAAACAGTTCTCACAGTGCCGGAATCTTTTTTTTTTTTAAGAGTGTCTTTTTTTTTTTTTTTTTTGAAGACAGGCTCACTTTTCTGACTGGTCTGGAACCGGCTATGTAGACCAGGCATAGCCTTGGCAAACCTCAACAGAGACCCATCCTGTCTTCTGACTCTCTATCAGTGCTGGATTAAAGGCCTGTGCATCACCTTGCCTCACTTCGACTAATTCTGCTTCATAGATGACACTTTCTAGCTGTGTAATCATATGATGGAAGAGACAAACAAGGTCCCTTAATCTTTTTTTGGGGGGGCGGGGGCTATTCCTCAATGAATTTAATTCACTGATAAAAATTCTGTCTGTTCATACTACATTGGGGACTAGCTTTCAATGTTTACATGGTGGAGAGGCACACAATATTTAGACCCTCACACTGTTTTTTGGGGGGGAGGGATCTTTTTGAGGCGAATCTCCCTTTAGTCCAGCTGTCTGGAGCTTGCCATGTGGACTCAGTCTAAGCCTTTGAACTCACCAGAGATCCATCCTGATCTGCTCTCCTGAGTTGCTGGGATTAAAAGGCTGCAGCTACATGGTTTTAAGGTTAAAACCACGTTCATTTATGAGATACAACCTCCTTTAAAATTTTTATAATTATAGCGAAGGCATGGTGGTGAATGCTTAAACCCAGCACTCGGGAGGCAGAGGCAAGCAGTGGATCTCTGTGAGATCAGGCCAGCTCTGGTCTTACCATAGTGAACTCAAGGCCAGCTGGGACTAAAGGGAGCTCTGTCTCAAAAAGATCCAAAAAGAATTTGTTTAATTACATTTATTATTGTTTTCTCTTCTCTCTCTTCTCTCTCTCCTCTCCCATATGAATTAACCATTGTCGCCTAATGGGGTTAAGAGAGAGAACAATAGTGCAGGCTGTCATGTTTTTCTCCTATTCCATGGGACTCCTCTTAGACAAACACCATCCAGTTGTCGTCACCAACCTTACCACACAACGTTTGCTGATGCTGAGCCATCTCAGCCCTGGGACAGGGCCCTTAAGAAAGAACTACACGCACATGGCTTTCTACGGGATCAGAACGACTTGAGCACGTGTGGGAGTGCAGTCACCCGAGTCCAACCCAAACATACCAAATCAGACTGTCAGAGTGGGCCCCAGGATCCTGAGCTCAACACCCCACAGTGGACCTTGATGCGTGCTGTCGACATTCTGTCTATGGTAGCTGCATTTTCTCAATAAGACTGCCAACAGGAAGGAGGGTTGACTTTCCTTATGAATTCCAAACAAAAATTGGAAATAGCTCCAATGCTTCATCCGTTCATTGAAAAGAAAGTGATTTTTTCTGTTAATGGAATTACCTTAATGTATTAACGCTATAGACCTAGGCAGAGTGCTGGCCTTTGTAAAGTTTTCATCATGGCGACTAGGATTTGATGATGGATGAACTCTGAATGCCACTAGAAGGAAAGGTTTTACTGGAGGTGGAGTTTCAGAATTTTGGAGTCAGGGTCACAAAACCTGTAATTGCAGGAGCCAAACCTGCTCCACTTCTTAGCATTGCAGTGTTGCAAGTGGGGTTGCAGCATTCGGAGCTTCAGAAACATTGCTTAATTACCTTCACTCTCCAGTCTTGACAGTCCAGGCATAGAGTGCCCTTTGGAGTGTTTTTCCAAGAGGTCCCTGTGCTGGATAGCTTTGTGTCAACTGACACACCTGGGTTGAGGGGCCCTCATTGGGGAATTGGCTCCATGGATTGGCCTGTGCCACCATCATGTGGAGTATATGTTTGATTGTCAAGCAGTGTGGGAGGGCCCAGCCCACAATGAATAGTTGCAACCTGGGAGGTTAGTTGTGTACCTATATAAGAAGGCAAGCTGGGCATGAGCCAGGGAGCAAGCTAGTGAACAGCAATTCCTCCTCCAATGGCCGTGATTCAGCTCCTGCCTCCAGGTTCCTTCCCTGGTGTTCCTGCCTTGGGCTACCTGAGTGAGAACTGTGACCCAGGAGATGTGAGCTGAATAAGCCCTTTTCCTCCCCAAGTTGGGTCGGTCAGAGGCTTGTTTTGTCACAGCAATGGAAGACAAACTAGGAAGAAAATTGGTACCAGAAGAAGTGGGGTATTGCTGTGACAGACCTGCCTTGGTGTTTGTGGGAGGATTGTGGAGGTGTTGGAACTTTGGGCTGGGAAGATCATCTGAATGACCTAAAGATTGTTGCTGTGGAGCTTGGACGAGTTTTGATGAAGGATTGTAGAAGATGGGAAGCCTAGCTTGTGAAGTTTTTAGTTTCAAAGGGGAGCAGAAATCATCAGGTCTGTGTAATCTGTGGGTTCTGGTCCAGCTGAAAGAATCAAGTTATAAGTAACAGCGAGACCTGAATCTGTAGTGAAATCTTTGTTGTACTTGGGACAATTGATGCTGGTTTAATCTGGGGCTGAGAGCTGAAAATACTTGTAAAGTAACAAAGGGGACCAGCATTCATTTGTGGTGAAATATTCTGGGGAAGAATTCTTCAGGGTAAGCAAACAGAAGCTGTATCTAGAAGGGGCTTGACCTCCATCTCAAGCCAGAAGACAGGATTTGGTAGTCGTGTAAGAGTTCCTATAATGGTTCTGGTGTTGAATTTGAAAGGGCACAGAGAGCAGCCCGAGGTTGTGACCTCTCCCCACTGTGGAGGTTAGGAAGACCAGTTGGTGGCAAGTGCACTCTTGGTCAGTGAAGGACCCCAAGTATTGCAGGGGTCATGAAGAGAACTGAGGCTTTGCACAGAAGAAGTCAGAAGAGACCACTGGGATCAGGTGGTGCCTCAGTTTCGTGGGTGACCCCAGCGTTTTGGTGATGCGGACCATGGGGAACCACCAAGAGCATCAGCGGTGAGTGTGCAATGGCAGTTGGCCTGGGCCTGCGAGATGAGCTGTTGTGATGCCACGGACAGATGGTCAGGAGAGGGTGAGCTGCTGAACCCTTTGGCGGCCCAGAAGATCGTGAGTGCATCCCAGGTTTCAGCCTTGAGCTACTTGCTTGGACTTAGGTTTTGTTTGAGTGTCTGAAAAAAAAAAAAGATTAAAAAAAAAAAGAGAGTTTCCGTTCTCCCTTTGAATAAAGACAAGTACTTGTTTTGTGATTTTACAGCAGCCCACAGTTAAGGAAACTTTTAACAAGACCGTGAACTTTTAAGTATTTGGACATTCTAAGGACTGTGGAGCGGCTTTAATGGTTGTACTGTCTTAAGGTTGTGATTAATGTTAAACATTTTTTTTTTCCTCTTTGGGCTTACGAACTGGAAAGGTGGTGGTTTAATAGTCATGTGTTTTTGTGTGTCAAGTGTGACAGTGGGTCAAGTATTGCTGGATATGCTTTAGTGTCAAACTTGACACACCGGTTGTTGAGGGAGCCTGGATTGGAGGGATTTCGCTCATTGGATTGGCCTGTGGCACATCTATGGAGTATTAGTCTTATTGTCAGGCAGATGCGCTGGGAGGGCCCAGCCCCAATGAATCTGACCACCTGGGCAGGTTGTTGTGTACCACTATAGGCAGGCTGGGCATGAAGCCCAGGGGAGACAAGCCAAGAGTTCCTGCCTTGGGTCACCTGAGTGAGAACTGGACCGGAATGTGAGCTGAATAACCCTTTCCCTCCCCAAAGTTTGGTTGTTGGTCAGAATGTTTTGTCACAGCAATGGAAGGCAAACTAGGACAGTCACTTTGTTTTTAACAAGCAGGGACAGAGACCCAGGGAAGGGAGCCAACAAACTCTAAGCCCAAAAAACCTCCACACCACGGTCCATTTAAATATAAGGTAGTCATGGCCAAGATAAGAAAGGGTAAGTCTGGAATGGTGGCACATCCCTTTAATCCCAGCACTCAGGAGGCAGAGTGAGTTCCTCAGGCTGATCTCTGTGAGTTCGAGGACAGCCTTGTCTACAGAGTAATTTCCAGGCCAGCTGGGCTCAGGAAGACTGTTGGTCTCAAACTGCCACACTCACAAAAAACCAAAGGGGCCACAGATTAATACAAAATTTATTTGATTTGCTGTGCACACTAGAACCCAATTAAGAAAACTGACACATCAGGGCTGGAGGATAGCCTAGTGGGTTAAGAGCACCGACGTCTCTTGCAGAGGACCCGGGTTCGATCCCCAGCACCCACCATGGCGGCTAAGAAACCATCTGTAACTCCAGTTCCAGGAGAACTCCAGTTCCAGGGGATCCGACAACCCATCTTCTGACTTCGTGAGGCATTGCACGACTGGGTGCACAGACCTACTGCGACAGTAATTCATACAACATACCAAAATAAAATAAAATTAAAAAGAAAAAGAAAACTGACACATTCAAGGGACCCAATTGTTGATGTGTCAGGGATCAACCCATTCCATACAGGGACGGGTACCTTGACTGTACAGAAAGACTTTTAAAGACGAAAAACCACAAACTAGAGGAAATTTGTGACATCATACAACACAGTTGCATGGCTATAGAAACCAACATATGCAAGCAGTGATGACCTTTAAATGATGTGGTTGTGTTTAGCGTGTGAGAGCCCCAGTTGGAGAGGAATGGGTCCTTTGGGGGTAGAAGCACCCAACAGGGGTGGGAAAGTTCGATCCTGACCTCGGTAGCTGTGGGAAATAGGAACTCAGGGTCAGATGTATTCTTGTGGTTAAGGTATATCATGGGAACCAGTTCTCAGGGGAATCCGAACACTCTGTTTCTGACCTCCGGGACTGCATGCACCGGTGCACAAACTTACACTACAGGCAGACAGTACATTATAAATAGAAAATAAATTAAAAAAATTTTAAATATATACTTCCAAAAAAAGCTACCTGGCCCACAGTGCTCAATAAATGTTACTTGCTAATGTTATTGCAGGGAGACTATAAACTTCATTTTAAAGGCAAATTGGGCTCTCTCAGTCTTAGCACCATCGTTCTTTGAAACCCTGCCGCATGAGAGCGAAGTGGAGAAGAAAGAACAACGAATGCGCGGGCTGGAACTAAACAACACGAGACCCCCAAACAACAAGCCAGCCCCAAGCCAAGAAGCAGTAGAGGAGAGAAGGAGAGTCTGCAAGAGGTCCAAGTAAAGGAAGCTGTGTGCCGAGCTGGAGGCTGCAGCGCATAAGTGAGGCATGCAGGAGCCCCGGGCGCTGGTGCAAACCCTCTGACGAATGCGCAGGCTGAAGCCCAAGAGAAGTAAATAGAGGCGAAGGTCCAAGTAAAGGAAGCTGTGTGCCACGGAGGCTGCAGGTGTGCCACGGAAGGCTGCGGGTGCGCCATGGAGGCTGCAGGAGCCCCAGGCGCTGGTGCAAACCCTCTGACGAATGCGCAGGCTGAAGCACCAAAGAGAGTAAATGAGAGGCGAGGTCCAAGTAAGAGGATAACTGTGTGCCCGGAGGCTTGCAGGAGGCCCGGGACGCATGGTGCGACCACCACCCCTACTGGGCTTAACTGTCGCAATGCGTCCCCTGGATCTGGAACTTCATCCTGGTCGCCAGGACCACCCACCACTGACCACTGAGAGCCTGGCCCTGCTACACCCAAACAGCCCCGCTGCCCTCTCCCTGGACCTGTGGCATTCTGGACTAGTTCTGTTCTCACTTGTGAGCCAAGTGTACAATGTACAATAAATGTTCTTTTGTGTCTCAGCTGAAAGAAGCAAAACAAAAAAAAAAAAAAAAAAGGACCAAATTGGGTGTTTTGTCAGCTATTAACAAATGGCCAGTGTTTCCTACAGTGCCTCAGGTGGCCTCAAAGGCCCACATGAGTGCTCACCCTTGCCTCTCCACCTCTTCTTGTACCAGTCCTCTTGGGTCTTTCTGTTCCCCAGGTCTTCTGAGTGTCTCAGTTACTTTATTCCCATCTCTCTGGGAACATTCTATTTGCAGTCTACCTCCTTTCTACGGGTAGTCTGATCTACTTCTCATGTTTCAGCATAACTATAGCCTTTAAAACAGTCACTACTTAAATTAGAAACCTTTGTATTTGTCTTTGTTAGAATTGTATAAGGTATGGCCAAGGGTGTGGCGCTTGCCTCTGATCCATAGTACTCAAGAGATGGAGGCAAGCTGGAGCCAGCCTGGCATCAGAGCAAGATTTTATGTTTATTTTATTTTTATTTTATTTATTCTTATTTTATTCTATATGAATGTTACTGTTTGCATGTTAAGTCTTGTGCAACCTGTGTCATGCAATGCCACGGAGGTCAGAAGAGGGTTGTCACCGGTTATTCCCCTGGAACTGGAGTTCTCTCTGGAATTGAGTTTCAGATGGTTCTCAGCCACCCATGTGTGGTGCTGGGGGATCGAACCCGGTCCTCTGGCAAGAGCATGTCGTGCTCTTAACGATAAGCCATCTCTCCAGCCCTAGAGCAAGATTTTAAAAATCTACTTTAGGTACTTATTTGTATGGTTGTTTAATGTCCATACTAAGCCAATTTTAGGTATTATCTACATTCCAGTTACTAATAAGCAAACGAGCTTCACAAAGGAGTCCGTGACTCATTAGACAGTGGCAGACACACACAAAATGACACATTGTACTGCTCAATGTTCATTTAGAAAAGCTACATAGAAGAATACATTTGGAGGCAATGTGATATTTTATAACTATATTTCCTATTAGAGAAAATTATATATTAGAAAAAAAATCTTGAAGAAAGGCCAGCTCTCAGAATACATAGCTCTTTCTAATTCTAGCTGTGTAATAAGCAACATGAAATCACATCCTCTCTGTAAATCTACCACTCAAATTAAGCTGATAGGTCTACCACTTTAATAAGAAAAATGGAAATTTTGATTTATTGTCAACCTCTGTATCATGAGTGGCCAAGATTTCTACCAGACATTATAAAGAAATAAGTACTTTCCTTTATAAACCATATTATTCTTATAAAAAGCATGAACAAAAAGATAATGTATATTTAGCTTGGGAATAAGTCGTTCTGGTGAATTTTAACTTTAGGAGTCAACTGAAAATTAATGTCTTAAAAAAAATCTACCCACAGTTCACTGGTTCTGTTCCTTGTCTCAGTAGTGCTTGAAGCGAACACAGATACAGCTTATGCTCTGGAGTCTTAAGGAGCTTGGTCCCATCTCTGAATTCCAGTAGGGACCAGACAGTGGGACAGGTACCAACCAATGCCCTTTGCATCTTGACAAGCTTTTCAGGCATCTTGGCTGTTTCTCCTTCCGAAGTACAAAAGGGCTGAAAGAAATTCCAAGTGACATGAACTCCATTTAATTAAGTCTTACTTTTCTAAAGTTTCCAATATTTTCCCAAGTAAGACAGTCTGTAGGAAGCTTTCTTTGTAATGAACAGGTACCCCCTACGCGGCCACTGCTAAGAGGAAATGGGAACAACACCCACCTGTAGCCACTGTAGGGAACATGGCCTTCTCGGCAGAGAGAGCCAGCTCTTGAGTAGCCCGGGCCGAGAGTGGTAGTTCCACCGTCAGGCCCTTAGCCTGGGGTGAAAACCATGGCTCCCACACTTGGCCATTGACTTTACCCCCAATGTCCAGAGACTGTGACCCCTAGACAGGATCTTTCAGGTGATGGCTGATGGCCTATCTTCGCCTAATGTCCACTCAAACACCAGCTATACAGGTTGGTGGTCCGCACTGGGACCTCTTTCCAACTCCTACCTGGCCCACCTGATAGAAAATGCAGGCTGCTTTGGCCTGTATGCTTGCAAAAATTAAAAAAAATATGGCCCAAGAACTTCTGTAATGATGTTAATGGGAATTTGCTTTATTGCCCACTACAGCCTACTTTATAAGCACAAATGACAATCATTCCCAGAGCCAATCACAGGCCCTCCAATTTTGCGCCGCTGCACACTGCCACCCCACCCAGCATCACGCACCTAGACCCACCTTGGGGTGGGGTCAGAGAAATCTCCGGACTCCCATCCATATGGTGCCCTGAGGGGTGCTAGCTGATAACTAGCCCCCAATTCAAACTGGATCTTCCTACAACAGTGTACACATTGGCAGCATTAATCTCAGACAGAACTTTTGCTACAACTTCTATAGCTTTTTCATCCCTGCTTAGATTAATTTCCATAAATTTAAGATTTCTGAAGAAATCTAAGTTACTGCTTGTGGGAAAACTTTAGTTAAGATGGGTTCATTCTAAGGCCGAATGGGACCGCCCTCTCCTTGGCCAACACCCATGGGGTGGAGTTAGTGACAAAAAGTTTAGTGATTTGGCCCTGAAGATGTTGAGGTCATGCTTGATATATAACTAGACAATTTTGAAATAAAATCTCTTCTCTGCACTTTGGACCTTACATTGAGTCCACGTGGTGTGCTTTCCTGAACGAGCGTGTTTCACATGATCGTCACTGGGATTAAGTGGGCCACCACAAATCCGATGGACGACCCACAACTGCTGTTCTTATTAAACATTTTAGCTGAAGCCCTCAATTTATCTTCCTGCTCTGGAAATACTCAACCTTTCTTGGAATAAGTGTTTTCTGGCAATCTGGAGCTGCTTCTAGAAACACTAAAGCTGTCAACGTCTCTNTCACGTGCTGAGGCTGAGCAGCTTCTCCCTGATGACAAAGGACATGGCTCTCCTGGGTTCATAGCAACTCCTTCCAAGGCACGCCTCTAGCTCATGGCCCACCGAGCCTGCACTACAAAGCATGTGTCAGGCAGTAAACTTGGGGCAGAGGAAACCTCTTTGTCTCTGATGTCTGCTTAGGACAGATCTGGTTAAAGCAAATAGTGTAATTCTAAACCAAATGGTAGTACGGGGGGTTCTTAAGAGGAGATGGTGATAAGGAGGTCACGGGTTGCCAGGTTCCTTCGGGAAGCTTCTGCCCACCCTCCACCCCCATACATGAGTCTTCCATGCTCCAAAAACTTCTATCATCTCTAGTTTACATTCACTAATTTTCCCTGTCTACATTGTACATGCCTTATTGTTTCTTATAAATTGAAATGCTTTTATTTAAATAAGAAACTGGAGGAGGGGTGAGAATGTATCTCAGTGGTAGAGTACATCTCCTATGCATAAAGGCCCTAGATTCAATCCTTAGCATCTCAAAATAATTACATAAAAAATTAGTTTGGGCTACAGAGATCACTCATTAGTTAAGAACACATATGGGTCTTGTAGAATACTTGAGTTTGGTTCCCAGATCCCACACTGGACAGTTCACAACTGCCTGTAGCTCCACCTCCAGGGAATCCAGTGCTCCCTTCTTGGATTTCCTGGCGCACCCGCACGCATACATATGCTTATACCCAACAGACACAAAATATTATTAAAATTAAAATACAATCTTGCGGCATGGGGTGGCGGGGGGGGGGCGGGGGGATGGCCCCCATACTTTACTCCAGGCTCAGTAGGCAGAGCAGGCCGATCTCTGAGTTTGTAGTGGAGTCGAGGACCAATCAAAAAAAAAGTTAAAAATTTAGAAATTTAAAGGAAAAAGTTTATTCAAGTTTAGCAAGCACTTGGACAGCACTCTCTCCTACCAATATGAGAGCCACTATGGGTGGGTCAAGGTTTAGGGTCCTTATAAAGGCACAGACCACAATTACCTCAACCCTACGAATTTCCTGCTACATGAAGCATTATCTTTTTTTTTTTTTTCCTTTTGGTCTTTTCCAGACAGGGTCCCCCTGTAGCCCCAGCTATCCTGGAACTCTCTATGTAGACCAGGATAGCCTTGAACTCACAGATATCTGCCTGCTTCTGCCTCCTGAGTGCTGGGATTAAAGGCATGTGCCACCATGCCCAACATGGTGAGGCATTTTCCTAACGGACAGCAAGAAGCAAGAACCGAATATCTAGCAGAAGCAGACATGCAGGCTGGGTAGGTTGAATATCATACCATTATAACATAGTAGAAAGGGAGGCAATGGCAGGGAGGTTCAGAGATTCAGCCTCCTTGCTATGTTGTTTATCAAGAAACTTAACTTGCTGACACGCTGACACCTGCTCCCACCACTAGGTCATACTCCAGACATCCTGTGGTATGGGGCCATAGAGTCTGAGAAATAAGTTCTGTCCTGACTTCTACGGCCCCTTTGAAACAACGACCTGATCAGAAATGACTTATAAATAGCATGGAGGCTAAGTCTCCGACAAGTTCGGGCAAGCCTGGCTACATAGCAGCTCAGGCCATCCTGGGCTAAAAATAGGAAGACCCTGTCAAAAAGACCAAATAAAAAAAAAAATTTTTATTCTTATTAAAACTATATCAATTATATAATTACATAAAATAAAGAAACTGTTACTGAAATTGAAATATGATTGGGGACCAGAGAGACAGCTCAAGCAGTTAAGAGACTGGTACTCTTGAGAGGACCCAACGTTCGATTTCCCAGCACCCATATGTTGGGTAAGAACCCATCTGTAACTCACAGTCCAGAGGAGATCGATATGCCCTGTTCTTGACTCTATGGGCACTGCACGCCATGGGTGCCATTACAAAGATATGCCGGCATAACACTCATACATCATAAAAATATTAAATTCTTTTGTTTTATTTATTTATTTATTTATTTATTAGTATTATTTATTTATTTTGTGTGTAATGGAATGTATTGTATGCATGTAGGTTTGTGCACCCGTATCGTGCAATGCCTCGAGGTCCAGAAGAGGGCGTCGGATTCCCTGGAACTGGGTTCTCCTAGGATTTGGAGTTTACAGGGACCGGTTCTCCAGCCCATGTGGGGTCTGGGGAATTGACCCGGGTCCTCTGCAAGAGCAGTCGTGCTCTTAACCGCTACGGGCCATCACTCTCCAGCCATTTAAAAAAAAAATGTTTAAAGAGAATATGATGATCAATTCTTACAGATATTAGATTGCTAACAGCTGAAGGCTCTTGAGTTAGAAATTCACTTTCTCTGTGTTAAAAATAGCACAAGCCGGGTTTGGGTGGAGCACCCTTAATCCCCTGACTTGGGACCCTGCAAGGGCAGGTGGGATCTTTGTTAGTTCAAAGGCCAGCCTGGTCTACCGGTTGAGTTCCAGGACAGCTGGGGCTACGGGAGACCCTGTCTCGAAAGAAAACAAAAAAAAAAAAAAAAAAAAAACAAGTAGCAGTGAGTGCCATTAAAGGACATATTTACAGACACAATCTATACTTTCTGTAAGTCAGCTTATAAATATGGAAGGAGAACTGAATAAAGAATATCAGCTGTAGGATCTTATAAAGCTGCAGAGGATATCCAGGCTGAGCTTATTATTAGACTATAGCACAAATAAATCCCTGAAACTCTAATAGGGGTGTCCACTTCCCATCTGGAAAAAACAGAGAGCACCCTGTGTTTCCCATCTAGCTTTGTCCTCATTCCCCTTCACTGTTCAGTTGCCTGATCTTTGAACCCATCAGTATTTCTTAAAATGAAGGGTCCAAAACAAGTAACCAGATCAGTGTGGAGGACATAACGTGATCTAAAAGTCACCTGCTGGGCAAAATCACACAGTGTGAAATACAAGTTCAAATTCTCATCCCTTAAAGCATCACAGTGACACATTTTATTTATACTTTTTGCATTTTTATTGATGTTTGTGTATTTCATACATCATTTTTCAATTCAGTTCAGATATATTCCCATTTCCCTTCCCCCCGCCCCACCCCACCCTACCTCATATCATGCATTCTGCCATAATTGTCCTGCATCTTTCTCTGTCTTTTTTTTTTTTTTTGGTTTAGAAATTTAACATTTTTCTCATTAATTTTATATTACTTCTAAAATATGGCATACATACTCTCCACACAATTATACTAGTAATTACAGAGTCTGAAAATAATTGGTGTTTGGAGGTTTAGAGCTGTTTGAGAGATTCACATTATAGACAAACATAGTTGCCTTTCAGTATAAACAGAAATATCACTATAATGTCATTAGCCTTGCACTTTTGTCTGGAGGATTTGGTGTTAGCATCCCAAATGAGGGAAAACATTTACTCTGTTTGTCTGATTCTTGGGACTGTGGTTACTTCACTCCAGCATATGGCTTCGAGCTGCCCATATTTACCGCAAAGTTCAATAATGCCATCTTTCTTTACTGCTGACTAATACTCCATTGGTAGATGTACCACATTTTGTCATCCACTTGTCTGTTGAGGGGCATTTGGGTTGGTTCCAACTCTTCGCTTTGTTGAAGAGAGCTGCAATAAAACATGGATGTGCATGTACTTTGTGATAGGATGAGTCTGGTGGGTATTACCAGGAGTGGTATGGCTGGGTCAGGTGGCAAGTTCATTCCTGAGTCTTTTAAGGTTCTCCACACTGCTTTCCATAGTGTTGTACAAGTTTACATCCCACCAGCAGTGGATGAGTGTTTCCCTTTTCCCCAAAAACCTCTCCAGATCTGTTATCTTTTGTTTTCTTGACCTTAGCTAGTCATACTGGGTGACATGATATTTGAGAGTGGTTTTAATTTGCATTTAATTAGTAATGATGTTGAACACTTTTTAAGATGTTTTTCAGCCATCTTTACTTCTCACTGGTGAAAACTCTGTTCATCTCTTTACTCCATCTTTTGAGTACGTCATTTGTTTCTTACTTCTTGTTTTTTTGATAGTTTATATATTCTGATGTTACTGCTCTGTCAGATGTGTTTCTGGTAAGATTTCTCCCACTCTTGGGTTTTCTCTTCACTCCTTGATTTGTTCTTTCACTGTACAGAAGACTTTTGAGTTTATGATGTCATTTGTTGCGTTGACCTTACTTCTGTGCACTGCTGTCTGATTTAGAAGTCTTTTCCTATGCCTATGTCTTGTAGTTTGCCCCCACTTTTTCTTTTCACCTTTCAGGGTTTCAGGTTCACGTTGAGATCTTTGACTGTCTTGGAGTGATCATTTTGTACAGGGCAGAGGTGGGCTTTAATTTTGTTCTACAGTGTGATCCATTTTGCCAGCACCATTTGCTGAAGATGATATCCTTCCTCCATTGGGTTTTTTGCCCTTTTCAAATATGACGTGGCTAATTATGTTGAGCTCAAGTTTGGATCTTCATTTGTTCCATTGGTCAACAGGTCTGTTTTGCCGTCTTCTGGTAGCACACCAGGCCTGTTTTTATGACTATGCCCTGTAAATAGTTTGAAGTCTGGTAAGAGCCATCCCCCCTGTATTGCATTTTCACTCATGGGTTGCTTTAGCTATTAGGGGTCTTTTGTTTTCATTAATTTAAGGATTTTTTTCCAAGTCTGTGCAGAACTCTAGGGATTTTGATTGGGATTGCATTGAATTTGTATACCAGATTTGGGTAAATGGACATTTTTACCTATTTAATTTTCCACATCATGAGCATGGGGGCTTTCCATCTTTTGATGTCTTCTTCAATCTCTTCTTCAGGGTTTTAAAATTTTTGTTTGTAGAGCTCTTGGTCATCTTGGTTAGGTTTTGTTCCCAGGTACTTTTTATTTTTGAGGCTATTGTGAGTGGGCAGTATTTTTTTTTTCTCTTTTGAGAAAAAAGGTTCTCCCTATAGCCCAGCTAAGCCTGGATTCACTCTGTAGACCAGGCTGGCCTTGAACTAGAAAGATCACCTGCCTCTGCCTCCCAAGGCTAGGATTAAAAGGCTATGCATCGACCATGCCCAGCTGTGAATGTCTTCTTATATTCATTCTCCACATTGCTTGATTTTCTTGGTAGTAAAGAAAGGCTAATGATTTTTCTAGGTTAATTTTGTAGTCCTAACCACTTTACTAAACTCTAATCATTTCTAGTTTTCTGGTGGAGTTTTTAGCATCCCTTGGTAAACTATCATATCATCTGCAAAAAGGGATAGCTTAACTTCTTCTTTTCTAATTATACTCCTTTAATTTCCTTCTTTTCTTATTGCCTAGCAAGTTTTCAAGCACTATGTTGAAGAGAGTGGCAATCAGGGGCAGCCTCTGCCAGTTCCTCCTTTAAGGGAAATGGTTTCCTGTCCAATTTTTCTCCCCATTTAGGATGAGTTGGCAGTGGGTTTGCTATATATGGCTTTGATTCATGTTGAGGAATGTTCCTTTCAGTTCTATTCCTTCTAGGACTTTTAAACTGAAGGATGCTGGATCTTGTCAAGGCTTTTTCTGCATCAATTGAGATGTGATTGTTTGGTTTTTGTTTTCCGGTCCATTTACTGTTTAATGATATTATTTTTACATATGGTGAACTATGCCCTGCATCTCTGGTATGAATCCAACTTGATCATGATGGATGATCTTTTGATGTGGGTCTGTATGCAATTTCAAGTATTTGTGAGAATTTTTGCATCTATGTTCATTAGTGAGATGGGTCTATAGCTTTCCTTTTTCGTTGATCTTGCCTGGTTTTGGTATTAGAGTGATGCTGGGTTCATAGAAGGAGTTTGGGAGAATTCCCTCTGTATCCTTCTGAACAGTTTGAGTAGTAATGATTGTAGGACCTCTTTAAATGTTTTATAGAATTTTCTGCAGTGAAACCAACTGGCTGGGTTTTTTTTTTCCGTTGGGAGGGTTTTTTTGTTTTGTTTTTGTTTTTTTGTCTTCTTAGACAGTGTCTCCCGTATAGCCTAGCTTTCCTGGAACTCACTCTGTGACCAGGTGTCCTTGAACTCACAAAGATACACCTGCCTTCTGCCTCCCCAAAGTGCTAGGATTAAAAGCGTGTGCCAACTGCCAGGCCAGTTGGGAGGCAGGTTTTTAATTACCTCTTCAATTTCCTCAAATATTATGGGTCTGTTTAACTGTCAATCTTTTCTTGGTTAAGCTTGTTGGTTCCCAAGATTGCAGATATTCATCCACTTCTCTTAGGTTTTCAATTTAGTGGAGTATAGGTTTTTGAAGTATTCCCATATGAATGTTGGATCTTTTCTTTGTTATGATGTTTTCCCCTTTACTATTAATACTATTGATTTGGAGTT
Source organism: Rhizomys pruinosus (assembly GCA_009823505.1). NCBI lineage: Eukaryota > Metazoa > Chordata > Mammalia > Rodentia > Spalacidae > Rhizomys > Rhizomys pruinosus. The sequence continues at coordinate 521,137 of VZQC01013287.1, read as the reverse complement.
TCTCTTCTCCTCTCTCTCCTCTCCTTCTCTCTCTCTCTCTCTTTCTCTTCTCTTTTTTTGTTAACTGGCCTAGAGGTCTGTCTATTTTGTTTATTTTTTTTTCAAAGAACCAGCTTTTGGATTATTGTTTTTTGTATTGTTTTCTTTGTTTTTATTTCATTGATTTCTGCTCTGATTTTTGTTATTTCTTCCTGTCTGTTGGGTTTCGGTTCATTTGTTGTTGGCTCTCAAGTGTTTTTTACCATTGTTAGATCGTTATTTGTTCCCTTTTGTTTTTTTGATTGGGCACTTAGGGCTATAAATTCCCTCTCAAGACTGCTTTTTTTAAAGTATCCAACGGTTTTCTTGTGTTGTATTTGTTTTCTGTCTCAGTTACATGAATACTTTCACTATTTCTTCCCTGAACCATTCATTGTTAGGATGTGTTGTTTTAGCTCTCACATGTCTTTCTTATAGCTAGTTGGGCTATTCTGGTGTTCATATTGAGCTTTATTGCACTGTGGTCTGATAGAATGCATGAATATATTTCTATCCTTTTGTATGTATTGAGGTTCCTCTTGTGCCCAGTATGTGGTAATTTGAGAATGTTCCATGAGGTGCTGAGTAGAATATCTTCTCTGGTATTTGGGTGGAATTATTCTATAGATGTCTGTGAGGTCCATTGGTGTATTGTATTGTTCAGTTCTGATGTCTCTCTGTTTATTTTTTTGTCCTGTTGATTTTTCCAAGCTCAGTGGGGTGTTGAAGTCTCCACTATTAGTGTGTTAGGATTTTAATCTTGGTCTTGAGGTCCTGCAGAGTTGTTTTATAAAGTTAGGTGCACCAGCAGTTTGGTGCATGAACATTTAAGATTGTGAAGTTTCCATGGTTCATTGTTCCTTTGGCAAGATGTAATGGCCCTCTTGTCTCTCTGATTAATTTTACATTTGAGATCTATTTCGTCTGATATTAGAATACCACTTCCAGCTTGTTTCTTGGTACCATCCTCTTGGAATATTTTTTCCATCCTTTCCACTCTAAGTGGTGTGTCCTTGAGGGTGAGATGGGTTTCTTGTAGACAGCATATAGAGGGTTGTGGGGAGCTGGCATGACTAATGCCATGGTGAATTCAGATTGACCTCTATATTTCAGCAAGTTCTTGGCATGCATGGATTAATACTGTACAAGCAGATGTGATATAGTAGGAGGGAATGTCTTTGCAGGCTAGGCAATTATCCTTGAGGCTGTCTTTGGCATGTAAAACAAAGTTTATCTATACCGTTGAAACTGTCCTTGAAATGTAAACAAAGTTTTACTGTAACTTTACCACATGTGAATTTTGCAGAAAAATCCTTTTTATCTCTGCTTATATAAAAGGCCTTTAGCGGGCTCTGGGTGGCGAACACCTTTAATTCTAAGCACTTCGGAGGAGAGGCAGGCGGATCTTTGTGAGTTCAAGGCAAGCCTGGTCCACAGAGTGAGTTCCAGGACAACTGGGGCTACAGGGGAGAACCTGTCTCAAAAAGATTCCTTTCTCCCCAATCCCATTAAACCCTTTTCCTATCCCCTTTTCCTCCTTAACCCCTTATTCTCTCCCCTTTTTTTTCTTCCTCTTTCTTCTCCTTCTTTTCCCCCCCCTTTTCTTCACTAAAAATAAATAAATTAACCAAAAAAAAAAAAAAAAAAAAAAAAGGCCTTTATCCTAGCACTTGACGGCCAGCAGCAGGAAGGCAGATCTTTGGAGTTCCAATGCCAGCCTGGTTTACAGGAGTGCAGTGGGCTACAGGCGAGACCCTGTCTCAAAAAAAAAAACAAAAGACCAAAAAAAAAAAAAAAAAAAGCCCTTGGAAAATAACTTCAGGGCTCCAGTATTAACTCTCGTCGTGTGTGTGTGTGTGTGTGTGTGTGTGTGCTGTATGTGTGACACATTGGAATGTGCGCTCGTGTTAATTTTTTCTCAATTCCCACTCCCCCATTCAGGTTTTGTTCGGACTTCTGGTTGGCTGGCTCTGTCAAAGGGCTTCAGTTTCCTAATCAGTTCTCCCAGTGTACGCCTTTTGATTGGGGAGTTTCAGACCATTAAGTACTTTAAGGTTATTATGAAGAGACTGTGTGTTGCTTCCTTTTACCTTATTTTTTGTTTGCATTTTGGTTACTATGTTTATATTTACTCTGTACAATTTTATGCCTTTTCTCTTTGGAATTGCATTAAGGATAGTTTTCCTTCCTCTAGTTCTTTGGATTGCTTCGAGGATTTTCTGAAGTGGTTGGTTTTAAATAGACATGTATTCTTTCATTTTGTTTATGTTGTGAAAGATTCTTCTTTCTCCTTCAACTATGATTGACATTTTTGCGGGGTATAGTAGTCTGGGTTGGCATCTAAAATCATTTAGTATTGGTATTGGGAATACTTTGGACCACATTCTTCTAGCTTTCATAGTTTGCATAGTGACACATTTTAATAAGAATGTTACCCTAGTTTTAATTTTTTTATTTATTTATTTTTAATATGTATATGACTATTTTTCTAAGTGCATCAGGTGCACAATTCCCACAGACACAAGATGAAAGCATTGGGTCCCCTGGGATTGATGTTACACATGGTTGTTGGCCCCAGTGTCCTCTGAAATGTGGGGTGTCACCTGAAGAGGGATGGGGGAGAGGAGGCTCGAACCAGCCGGCCTCCTCAGTGGATGGGGCTGAGCGGGATGATGAGTGTCAATGGTGCGCAAGAGAACACACCAGACTGAGAGCTCATTGAAGTGAGGACTCACTTTATTGCATCAGGCAGCGGCTTATATATGCTTGGCGGGAGGGGTGGAGAAAAGATGGTGGGTTTATAACAATCATTTTCCATTCAGTCCTTGGAGGTGGTTTTTCCAGGTCTGGCACAAAACCCTGTTTCAAAGATGCTTTGCTTAGTTGTTAAATATTTTACAATATATATTTAACTATACTTTAAATTATATCTAAATTAAAATAAGATTATTGCTTAGAACCAATGTTAGTTTTTATCTCAGGCATTGAGGGAGTGTAGTTGATAGTGATACCATACACCCATAAAGTAGCTAACTGTAACAGCATTTGTACAATCAGTAATTTTTTTTTAACCAAGACAAGTTAATGACACAAATGACCATAAAAGTTTAACTAATTAATAGAGCTGCATCAGAGTTGGAGGGGCCAGTTCCAGCTCAGAGGCTTTTTAGAATTGTACAAATACATATTAACATAAATCCAATTAAAGACTGTTAACACCAACAGGTATAAACCAAGTTTTGTATAGGTTGAATCTGTAAAGTGAATTATAGTTGACCTTTTTAAAACACAGGAGTTTAGAAAGTTATAGGGGTTAAAACAAAATGCTCATACATCCATACACATATGTGCATGTGCACACATGCATACAAACATACACAAACATATGTACAAAGGAAAAAAGTTGTGAGATCAATCTGTGGGACAAAAGTCACATTATTGTCTTATACTCAATGAGAAAAGGTCATTCCCACAGTCTGTCTCTTGAGTATTGGAATCAAAGGTGCACCTTTAAAACACAACGAAAGATGAAGCACTGTCCTCAAGCAAGAGTGCCATAGACTTTATGCTTCCCAGTGAAACACAGAATACTGTAAAGCCAGCCCTTCCCCCACCAGCCATCAACTGTTTCCAGAGCAAGAGAGGGGCACAGAACAAACATTGTATTAAAGGCCTAGGCCACCAAGCCAGGCTCTACAAGCCTGGAATTTACAAGAAGACTGGTCTCTAGAAAAGATCTTGGGGGGATGGGGGGGCACACGGGTCTAGATTTGATAAAAAAAATATATATATATATACATACATATATATATATATAAAATATCTTGGGAGAAATTTAGCAGACAAAAGGAAACTTCAGCAGAATTAAGCACTATATTATACTGTTTAACAATATTTACAGAAAAATTTTTAAGAAGGACTTTTTAAAAGCACATTTAGACTGTGGCTGGCTTTTCACAAGCTTCCATGCAAGCCAATGATAGTAGATTAATTCCTGGGTAGTTGCCTCTACAACCCAAGCCTGCCTATGCAAAGCTGCAAATGAGCGCCTCTGTGGAAGGTTTGCAGCAAAAAGAGCTTGAGCTTGCTTGCTCCATGGGCGAGCCCGACCCTCCAGCCTCTGTGACCTTCGCCACCTGAACTGTGGCCATAAGGAGGAAGCCGGGGCTTCTCTTAGGGGCTGGAGACCAGGCTGCAGGGCAGGCTCTGAGCCCATTTCAAGACCTCTACAGGGCAAGTGCATGGGAGAGGAAGCTCTCTTCTCACAATTTCTCTGAATAGCCATCCTTAGTCCATGCCTTCACTNGTTAGATTAATTCCTGGGTGGTTTCCTCTACAACCCAAGCCTGCTTATGCAAAGGTGCAAATGAGCTCTCTGTGGAAGGTTTGCAGCAAAAACAGCTTGAGCTTGCTGCTCCATGTTGCGAGCCCGGACCTCCAGCCTCGTGACCGTTCGCCACCTTGACTGTGGCCATAGAGGAGTGATAGCCAGGGTTCTCTACGGTGGCTGAGACCAGGCTGCAGGCAGCGCTCGAACCATTTCAAGAGACGTCTAGAGGGCAAGGCAGGGAGAGGAAGCTTCTCTCTCACAACTTTCCTGACTAGCCCATCCCTTAGTTCCATCCCTTCACGATTTGGAGATCTTTACGGAGGGAGATAAAGGGTTGGGTTGCCAGCGGCTCAGGCACCTGCTCTGATTACTGTCTGTGAGGCCTATTTTGGAGGCTGAGGGGGAAAGCAACCCTTCAGGGCTGAGAGTGCCCCCAGAGGAGGCCTGATATGTCAGGCTCCCTTGGAGGCAGAACTTCCAGGCCTTTTGTGGAGGCCAAGGGGGGTGCGGTGTAGCATCTGTGGGGGTTCGGGCATGCCCAAGGGGATGCCACTCCCATCCCGTTTCTGACTGCCAGGGAATGCCCCTAGAGGAAGATCTCTCCTTTTTAAGCCCCTACTCTTGAGTAGAACTCAGAGGGATTCTAGGGTGGGGTTAGGTTTGGAAGTAGGCTTCTCCATAATTTATGAAGGTACACTCGCCCGTAGACCGATTGGCCTGTCAGCAAACTTCCAAAGGTAACCAGTGGAAACACCAGACTGTGGGGTGTCACCTGAAGAGGGACTGGGGGAGAAGAGGCTTGAACCAGCTGGCCTCCTCAGTGGATGGGGCTGAGCGGGATGATAAATGTCGATGGTCCGCAAGAGAACACACCAGACCGGGAGCTCATCGAAGTGAGGACTCACTTTATTGCATCAGGCAGTGGTTTATATTTGCTTGGCGGGAGGGGTGGAGAAAAGAGGGTGGGAAAGGAGATACATAGAGTGGGGGGATAGCTTTGGGCCAATAGTAACTCGCCACATCAGTTGTAGGCGTTTTCAGGTCGGGCTATGCTGAGTCACTCCTATGCGGAAGTGACTGGCCAGAGACAGGTCACTAAACTCTAGTCAGGCTCAGGGGGTTACAGTAGGCCACATTCTCTAGGGCCCACAGGGCCCAACATGAAAGAACACCCAGTGCTCTTCACCACTGAACCATCTCTCCAGCTCCAAAGTCTAGTTTTAATCTGTGTTAAATGATTAAGGAGTACATAACTACTACAGTAAATGTGGCCCTTTACCGTGAAATATATCTAAAGTTTGTCTGTGGATGTGAGCTACCCAGGATGGCTTGAAGTGAAGGAGCAAGCTCTCATGTGAGGCTTGTGCATTGTGTTATGTGCAGCTGATGTTCAACTGATGATTCTTGTGTACAGTTGTGCATAAGCAAAGAAGAAATGTGTATTATACTCAAAGTGTGCCCTACAGTTTAATCCAGCAGGAAGAAACTTGCATGCATGCTTGCTAAATGAAGTAACACAGTCTAGTAAAACAAATGAATGGTATCCCTCATCTGTGGATGCTAGCACCAATTACCTAATTGTCAGGCAAACTGAGCAACATTAATGTTATTATATTCCTCTTTACCTGAAAGCAACTGTGCTCTTATAATGTGAATCCCTTAATAGGTTCTAGAATTAACCTACCACTTATTTTCAGACTTTGGAATCTTGGTATATGGGTGGAGGGTATATATGCATATTTTAGAGTAATGTAAAATTAAAAGGGAAAAATGTGAATCCTGAAAAAGAGAACAGAGGTCTTTATAATAATACTGACTTACGAAACTGTATGTTGGGTTTTTTTGGTCTTTGAGACAGGGTCTCCCTTTAGTCCCAGCTGTCCTGGAACTCACTATGTAGACCAGGCTGGCCTTGAACTCACAAAGATCTGTCTGCCTCTGCCTCCTGAGTGCTGAGATTAAAGGTGTGTACCACCACTCCTGGTTGTATCTTTTCTTAGAATACTTTTCTGCAATTTTGCTTGTGGGTAGTCTGCACATGCTGCAGCTCATGTGGAGGTCAAAGGGCAATTTAGGGGAGTCAGGTTTCCCCTACCACATGAATCCCAGGGATTGAACTCAGGACATCAGGCTTGGTGGCAGTACATTTGTCCTCTGAGCCATCTTTCCTCTTGCCAGCCCAACTCTGTTTCTTTTTTTGTCCATACCAACTGTATTAGTCAGGGTTCTCTAAAGAAACAGAAGCAACAGGATGAGTATATATAACTATATACAATTTATTGATTTGCTCACGTGATGGAGCTCAACAGTAGCATTGAACTGGAGAGGCCGGGAATCCAGGGAACCGCTCAGTCCGCAAGGCTGGATGTCTCAGGAGTCCCAGTCTAGTGCTGAAGGCCTGAATGGATTCCAGGAGATCTGCCGGTCTCAGTACACGCTGGGATCTGAAAGGTTGATCACAGCAGCAAGACAAACTCACCAGATGAGAGAAGCAAGCCGCAGGAGGAAATAAAAGGGACCAGCTCCTGCTGCTGTGGCCTTAAATACTGCCTGCTGGCAGAAGGTAACACCCACATTTGAGGTGGTCCAATCAGAAGAAACTTTTCTCTTATTTGTTCCTTAGTCCAGTCAAGTTGACACCCAGGATTAACCATCACAAGTCCACCCCTTGTCAACTTGACACCCAATAAATAGCCTCTGCTTAAATGTCAATTGCAAACAATGGCAGGGTCATAATTCCACCTAACATGTTATAAGTATCTCATGTGCAATAGCAAAGCATTATATCTTAGAGTAGGTGGTAATGTCCTTGAGAAGAACTTAATCCTTCAGTATCTATATATATATATATAAACAAGCACATTCTTAACCAAATAGGATGAAAGTTAATATTATAATCCACGTTTCTGCAACTGGTCCCGTGGCTTCAGCTGATATTTATGACTACCTTCTTCTACTACCCATTCTGTATTTCCTCCACCATCAGCAAGCACCTCTGCAGGTCTTGGCTCTTTCCCTGGAGGA
>VZQC01013287.1:414979-503106 GCA_009823505.1 Rhizomys pruinosus | reverse complement strand
ACTCATACACATGACAAAAGTAGTAACTATTAAAATAGAGGTTAATAAAATAGACTTACATTTAAAATTTTATCCTTATGTCTATAATCTCAGCACTTAAGATCCTGAGGCAGGATGAGTATGAATCAAAGGCCAATTCCTGGTCAGCCTGGGCTAGAATCTGTGATTCTGTCTCTAAATGAATAAATAAATGAATAAATAAATAAATAAATAACTGAAAAGACAATTTGTTCAATATTGCAGATGTTATAAATGAGTAGTGAAGAAATAATAACTAAAAAAGCATTGTAAATGAATTATCATAAAAGTTGTGATAGGCTGAATACTATCCCACACTCTCTTAAAGACATCCATGTCCTAGTCTTCAGAATCTGTGAATGTTATACAGCAAAAAAGACAAGCCAGTCATCACTAATGATGCTGAGATAGGATTGCAGGTATGGATATTCTATGTGAGTCCTAAATATGGGTATAAGAATTCTTTTTTTTTTTTTTGTCATTTTGAGACAGGGTCTCCCTGTGGCTCCAGCTGTCCTGGAACTTGCTATTTAGACCAGGCTGGCCTTGAACTCACAGAGATCCTCCTGCCTTTGCCTCCCAAGTGCTAGAATTAAAGGCATGTACCACCACGCCTGGCCTGGAAAATTCTTACTAATTGTGCATGATGAAAGCTTTTGTGTTCTACTAAGCAATTTTTTAATATTTTCATTTTTGTTTCTTAAATGACAACTCATTAAATGGCAGGGACATTTGCTACATATATGTATTCTGATACATGCAAGTCAACTTGTGTTTTGTTTTCCTACACTACACTAATCATTAGAAGTACAATAATTGCTTACAAGATTATAAATTAAGCCAGGTATGGTGGTGCACACCTTTAATTCCATCACTTGGAAGGCAGAGAAAGGCGGATCTCTATATGTTAAAAGCCAGCCTGGGCTACATAGCAAGTTCCAGGACAGCTGGGGCTACAGGGCGACCTTGTCTCAAAAAGACCAAAAAAAATTTATAAATTAAAAATCAGGGGACAGAGCAATGGCTCAGCAGTAAAGATGCTTGCTGACAAGACCCATGACCTGAGCTCCATCCCTAGGGCCACATGGGTGGAGGGAGAAAAGCAACTCCTACAAGTGGTTCTCTGGACCCACGTGTCACGGCATATGCATGACTTCCCTCAGTAATAAAGAAGAGTAATAAAGTTCAATACTGTTCCAAAGGAAAAGGCATCAGGATGAGGCTGTTTTATTTTTATTTTGGTTTGGTGGTTTTTTTTTTTTGTTTGTTTGTTTTTTGAGACAGGGTCTCCTGGAAGCCCCAGTTGGCCTAGAACTCACTATATAGACCAGGCTGCCCTTGAACTCATCAAGATATGACTGCCTCTGCCTCCCAAGTGCTGGGATTAAAGGCTTGCTCCACCATGCCCCACTTCTGAGGCAGTTTTGAGAGTCATAGAAGGGGATGTTTGCGCCAGGCGTGGTGGTGCACGCCTTTAATCCTAGCACTTGGGAGGCAGAGGCAGGAGGATCTTTGTGAGTTCAAGTCCAGCCTGGACTACAGAGTGAGTTCCAGGACAGCTGGGGCTACAGGGAGACCCTGTCTCGAAAAGACAAAAAATAAAAATAAAAATAAGGGGATGTTTTAGGATTCTTTACTCTGATCATTCCCATGAATCACATACACATTGATATTTATGCAAATATTTATGAAAGACATTCAATGAGGGAATGTCTTTCAATGAGAAATGCTTAAACAGATTGCATGACTGGGCCATTTGCTCAGTAACAAAGAGGAAGGACTATTGAAATGTGCAAACAAAATGCACTAGATGTGAGCTGTGCTGGGTTTAAAAGGTACCCTAGGCTGGTGAGATGCCTCAGTGGGAAAAGGTATTTGCCATGAAGCCTGATGATCTGCTTGAGCCCAGGACCCATATGGTGAGAGGAGAGAGCTGACTCTTCCAAGCTGTCCTCTGGCCTTCACACACAGGCCACTGCACACTCACGCATACACAAAAACAAATGTAATGAAACTTTTAAGATTTACTTTTAATAACATTTTAATTTTTTATTTATTTTTCTTGTTTTATGCATATGAATGTTTTGCCTGCAGGTATGTAACTGCACCATGTGTGTGCAGTGCCTGCAGAAGTCAGAAGAGGGCATCAGATCCCCTGGAACTGGAATTATGGAGTGTTATGAACTACCATGAGCATGCTGGGAGCCAAACCTGGGTCCTGTGCAGCAGTAGCCAGGGCTCTTAAATACTAAACCATGTCTCCAGCCCTCATTAAAAAAAAAAGTAAGTTGGGTGTGGTGAGGCATGCTTTTAATCCTGGCACTTGGGAGGCAGAGGCAGGCAGATCTTTGTGAGCTCAAGGCCAGCCTGGTTGGTCTACGTAGTGAGTTCCAGGACAGCTGGAGCCACAGGGAGACCCTGACTCAAATAAAAAAAAAAAAAACACGCAAAAATGTAAAGCCAATTATAGTAGTTATATATTGCACAATGGGAGGTGGAGAGTAAGCTGGAATTCAGGTGGGTAGCGGGTGACTTGACTATGAGAAAACGGCTCAAGGAGACTTGTCAAGAGCTGTTCTGCATCTTGATTGCAGTGGTGTCGACACAGAACTATGTGTGACAAAATTTCATTGAACTACACACAACACACACATATGCATTCACGCACACCCCCACACAGAGGCACGCAGAATACACTCATAACTGGTGAGATATTCCAGTAGGTTTTGTTGATTGCACCGCTGTCAGTTTTCTAGCTTTATTTCACAGTAGAGTGGTGCAGGACGTCAGCATAGGCGAGCGGCACTTGCACCTCCTTCCACATTCCTGTGGAACTCCTTAGAATCCATTTTTCAAAATCTTGCAGTAGACACAATCACACAGTGTGCCCCGCCCCCTCCACTCCTTTCCGCAGTTGTCAGTTTGCAGTTGGTCATGTTCTTCAGTCCCTGTGTCCTCTCGCCTCTCCTCCTGCTGTGGTGGAGCAGTTCCATAAACATCCCAGTGAAATGGAGACTCTTTCATTATTAGTCATAGCTGTAAATCTGTGGGTGGCTTTGGTGTGGCGTCATCTCAGTCCTGCCCATTCTGGATCATTCACCTGCAGAATTATTTTTTCTTTCCTTTTTCAGGTTTCCCTTTTGCGTTTTTTCCTTTCTTATCTTTTGGAGAGGTTTTTCCTTTCTTTCCTGTTTTTAGTAGGTCTTCATAGCACCCGAGTCCCTTGCGGACCATGGCTCCCCGCCACCACGCCTGGATCTGAAAACAAGACAGAATCAAATTCAGTATTAGCCAGCATTACATTTGCTGTGGTTTGGCTGTGGCTTGTCCCTTCTAGACATGCTGAGGGGTTGGGGCGACGCAGTGGCTCAGAGTGTTTGCTGTGCAAGCATGAGGACCTGAGTTCAAATCCCCAGCACCCACATAAATAGCCCGGCATGGCTGCAAATGCCTATAACCCTAGCACTGGGGAGTGGAGAAAGGTGGGTCCTGAGCACTCGCACACCAGCCGGGCTCGCTGAAATGGCGAACTTCCCATTCAAAGCAATCACGGGAGAGCCAGAGAAGAGACACCCAACGTCCTGCTGACCTCGGCATGTGCGCTCATAGAGCACAGGTACTGCACACTCACCTGCGTTGTGCACCACACCACACATACACACACACACCAAAAATTAATAAAAAATTTTTTTGGTGTCTTTGAGATAGGGTGCCCCCGTAGCTCCAGCTGTCTTAGAATTTGTTATGTAGACCAGGCTGGCCTTGAACTCACAGAGATCCGCCTGCTTCTTCCTTGTGAGTACTCGGATTAAAGGTGTGCACCACCATGCCTGGCCCCCCAAATTAATTGTTTTAATGTTGAAATTTACTTGCCAGTGTTAGTGTTGAGAAGTGATGGGTCATGAGGACTTAAGGCCAGTCTCACAGGACAGGGCTAATTATATTGAGACTTCCTGATCTCATGGGACTGGATTTATTACAAATAGAGATAGTTGTTATAACTTGAGCCCACCCTCTCTATTTCATCGCTTTCTGCATGTTCTCTTCCCCTTTCGGCTCCAACCATGCTATGAAACCCTTGCCAGACACCTTCCTTGAGAACTATAAGCCAAACGAAACCTCCATTCTCTATGAATTACTCAGCCTCAGGTATTCTGTTATCGCAACAATAAACCTTTAAGAAGACAATGATAAATGGAAACAAATCTCTTCATTCTGCTAAAAGGTCTTAAAAATATGAAGAATATAGTACAATTTCAATTCCATCCCATATTTACTGTCTTTCTCAATCAGCTAGTCATTCAGAGAAAAATAAATGGGGTCTGTGTGGGGCTACTTAGTGCTCTTATGTCCATGCCTGAGGCACTGTTAATATAAGATTTTCTTCTCTCCAATAAAATAGTTGAGGAGGGCTGTTGGGATATCTAAGCAAGTAAAGGTGCTTGCCAACAACCCTGATGATCTGAGTTCAATCCCAGGACTCACATGACAGAGAGAACTGAGCCCTGCAGATCCTGCTCTGACCTCTATATGCAGTGGCATGTAAGCAGCCCTCCACACACATACAATGAATAAATAGTTATGAGCACTGGCTGGTCTTGCAGAGGACCTGGGTTCCATTTCCAGCACCCACCTGGTGCTAAACCATCTGTAACTCCAGTCCAGTGAATCTGACACCCTCTTCTGGCTTCCATAGTCATTGTACAACACAGGTGCAGTTAGTTACACACATGGAGGCAATACATTCATACACATACAATACAAATAAATTTTGAAAATTTAAACATATTTAAGAATTTTGGATTACTGAGGGTTTGAAGTTTCGGGTTCTTTTATTCATATGTTGAGTTCTTATCTGATAAGAAATATGGAAATAAGGATAAAAGTACTAGTGTCAAAATTTAAAAATTTTCTGGGGGCTGGAGAGATGGCCTAGCGGTTAAGAGCACCGACCGCTCTTACAGAGGACCCGGGTTCGATCCCCGGCACCCACATGGCGGCTGAGAACCGTCTGAAACGCAATTCCAGGAGACCTCCATTTCGCCAGGGAATCCGAAACCCTCTCTGACCGCACGCGGCATTGCACGACACGGGTGCCAGACTTGCACGCAGACAGTACACTCATACAACATACAAAAAAAAAAAAAAAAAAAAAAAAATTTAAAAATTCTCAATCTGGGTGTGGTGGTGCACGCCTTTAATCCCAGCAGAGGCAGGTGGATCTCTGTGAGTTCAAGGCCAGCCTGGTCTACATAGTGAGTTCCAGGCCAGCTGGGGCTGCAGGGAGACCCTGTCTCAAAAACACACACAAAATTTTTTTAAAAAAATTTTCCCACTCAGCCCTGAGGCTGTAAAAATACAGTCTCCTTTAGAGAAGAATAAGGTATAGGATTGGGATCGGGCTCTGTGGGACATAAAGAGCCTGTCCAGCATGAGAAAAGCCATGTATTCCATCACCAGGACCAACTACGCCACACACACACACACACACACACACACACACACACACCAATAAAAGGCAGATAAGGCACAGGTGTGTAGAAAAGCACTCCATAGAATAATCTGCAATGTGCTTAACATGGGGCACCCATCCAAAGCAACTGCGGTATACTAAGAATCTGTGCTGCAGACTCTTACCAAAGCTCTTGGCTGCCTACTCTAAATAAGTGGTAAGAGCCTACTGCTGAAGACACTATATACTCTGACTGCAGAGTAGAGAAATCAATTTGAAACTGACCAGGAAACGTCCAGTACAGAAAGGGGAAGTAAAGACATTAAAAGCTTTACCTAGCTCTGGACCCTGCCTGCTACAATACTGAGCGGCAAGGCAAGATGTGCCCCCTGGTACAATAGTGGCATGGAAGTCATGAGAGTGACCACCTACATTCTGCTTATATTTGAGACTGTGCTGCAGGAGGGAGTTCATGTTTGATACTGTAAACCTGGTCAAAAGCCTGTGGCTGGGGAGGTCATGGGCCCCCATCTGGGAACCTGTTATTGCTGTTTTTGTCAAATGGTCATTGTCAAATTCCCTTCTGGACACTCATATTTATGTCCATAGGTTAGTGTTGCATCCAGCCTTCATCAGAGAAGCTTCTTAGTATAGAGGAGAGCAGTCAAGGCAGAGTTCTACTAGTTAAAGATCTGAGAATCTGTGACTATTGAATACTCAACCCTAAATGGGACATTTACTTCAATGCCCACCCAAGTTCAAGGAACATCTCAGAAGTGGGGGCAGAAAGAATGTAAGTCCCACAGGCAGGGGAAGGGTGCTGTGAAATGTCTCCTCTAACATGACATGGCTGTGGCACTCATGAACTCACAACATCGTGGTTACCTGAAAAAGGCCTGCATAAGCTCAAGCCAATGAACATTCCAGCACAGACTGGAGAGCAGCTAATGAGACCACCCCGGGGCTGAGAAGCTATTGGCAACGCATGGCCGCTGGGACGGGTGAGCACATCCATGTGCATGCAGGCAGCACTAACTGGACTCAGTGGTTTATTTAAAAGGGGGGAACAAAAAAAAAAAGCCGGGTGTGGTGGCGCACGCCTTTAATCCTAGCACTTGGGAGGCCGAGGCAGGCAGATCTTTGTGAGTTCAAAGCCAGCCTGGTCTACAGAGTGAGTTCCAGGCCAGCTGGGGCTAAAGGGAGACCCTGTCTTGAAAAGACCAAAAAAAAAAGGGGGGGGGACATAGAGGAGGGAAGGGTACAGGTTGAAGTAGGTTTGGAAGAGGAAAAGATTAAGGGGTGGATATGATCAAGATATATTACATACATATATGAAATTGTCCAAAACTAATTTTAATTAAAAAATTAAATGTGTCCTGATCCTACCTTTATGCACATTCTTTTAATTCTGTTTTCTGCCAGGTGATTCCATATCGCCTCCTTGCCTTGGGCACACACGTCCACTGGCGGATCTTCCATGGGGTTGTCTGTCACTGTCAGAACCTTCATATTCACCAGGAAATCCAGGTTCTTTGGGAGTTGAGTGAGTAAGTTGTCGTCCAGCAGCAGCTCTCTCAAGTCTGGGAAGATTTTTGTGCTAAGTAGTTGACCTAGCTCAGGAACTTGATTCCTAAACAGGTGAGATCTGTTTCTACATCAGTAAGTGAATAGAGAGGAATGGACAGATGCTTCTTGTAACATCTAAGTGAATGTCTGTGTGTCTGAGCCTCCACAACATGAAGAGAACCCGGTATGGATATATGGATAAAGAATAATTTACCCAGGCTGGAGAGATGGTTCAACTATTAAGAGCACTGACTGCTCTTGCAGAGGACCAGAGTTTAATTCCCAGCACCCACATAGCAGCTAACAACTGTTTGTAACTCCAGTTCCAGGAGATCTGACACCTTCTTCTGACATCCATGTGCACTACATGACATGGTGCACTTATGCACACATGCAGGCAACACACTCATATGCATAAAATAAAAATAATAAATAAAATATGTTTTTAAAAAAGAATAATATACCCCGGTAGAAAATGAGTGTTTAGAAATCAGATGTGGTTTTCCAAATCTGTCATTTAACTCTAAAAATCCCCTTGATGATTTCATCATTCTAGGTCAATAATTTTCTTTTAATTCAAGGAATTTAATGACTTAGATGAATGTGTACATCAGGACCCCAACTGTAGATTCTGTCATACAGTTCGCATTCAGTCAGTTACTGTTGATGTTGGGTATAACGTTGGGTGTACGGTTGTGTGCTGATTTTCTTAGCAGTCATTTACTTCTCCTTTCAATTACCATTATAACCTACATTTCAAGAACCTCAGCTATGCCAATCAGGGTGTCTGGCCTCTGTCATGTCACTAGTGAGCCTGTAAGAGTGTAATGAGCTAGGACTCACCTCTACCAACACCGAAATTGATCTTTAGGAAGGCAAGAAGCCGTCGGTCATGGGAAATGTGGCCTCAAACTCTACCAGGTGTGGATCTATGAAACTTGCTCACCTAGTGCATGGCAAATGGAATCTGGAAGTTGCCTTAGGAGATTATGCCGACAATCAAGCACTTCCAGGTTTGGTATTGATCCCAGGGCTGCGGGCAGATACTCCAAATGATTGTTTTCTATGTACAGCTCTTTAAGGCTCTGAAATAACATGAGAGTGTGTCATAAGGACCCTTACCTTGATAAGTGAATTACAATAACCAAAATCACCCATGAGAGCCACTCATCTTCAGGGTGGACATAAGGCCTCGAAACAAAGGGAGAGACACAACTTGCTATGGCTTGAATCTGAAATGTCCTTCACTGGCTCGTGTTTTTAGCGCTTCTTCCCAAGTTTGTGGTGCTTCTTGAAGCTTATCCAACCTTTGAGAAGTGGGGACCTGGCCATGGAAATAAGCCACTAGCGGCAGGCCTTGGGAGGTCACATTTGTACCTAGTTTTGGCCCAGGCCTCTCTACTTCTTGGTCTGCCATGAGGAAGAGGCCTCCACCACCTGCTTCCGCTGCCTCCCCTTCCACAAAATATCTCTGGAAACATGAGCTGAAGCAAAGCTTCCTCCTCTGAACACTTTCATCAGATGTTTCGGTCACAGCACAGGAAAAGCAACTGCTACATATTTAAAGGGTGAAAATCGAGGTAAAATTGCTCTTAAGTAAAGTCATTCAGTGTAGTTCCCAGTGGAAGTTTGTTTCATTAGAATTTCGGAAAAGTAACTTGGATCCTCTTTCTGGGAGGATCATTTGAGTCATTTCAGTTGCTACTTATCTTTGTAGTTACTACAATTCTTCAATCACAGTGGAAGAGGGGGCGAAAAGAAATCTGGAGGATGGGAAGGAATACCTTGAAATACTGTCTCATGAACTTGATATGGCTACCACACTCACCAACTCACGTGTTACCCCAAATCATCCAAGTTAAAGTAGCCAAAGTGCATAGACGGTGGTTGTGAATGCATTAAATTAAACTATTGTCAACTTTGATGGGTTAAAAAAAATGCTTGCATTTTACCCTGTGATCACTGTAAGTCCTGTATTAGGAGCAAGTGAAGGGTGTTTTGTGAGTTTAAGGCAGAGTGATGTAGAGTTAGGAATAAAGTTTCTATCCATCTATCTATGCCACTGTTCAGTTCTTTGACTAGGGATTATGAGGTAGCCCACACCTACCTCACTGTTATTAAGAGTACAATAAGAGCTGGGCGTAGTGGCACACGCCTTTAATCCTAGCACTTGGGAGGCAGAGGCAGGCGGATCTTTGTGAGTTCAAGGCCAGCCTGGTCTACACAGTGGGTTCCAGGACAGCTGGGACTACAGGGAGACCCTATCTCAAAACAAACAAACAAACAAAAAAAACCAAAGAAATAAATAAAATAAAATATAAAAATAAAAAATAATAAAATTATATATATAATATATAAATACCAAAATACAACAGTAGAAAGACATATTAAAGAGCCCCTGATGCAATATTATCAGGAGAGCTATGAGGGTAACCAAGCACTTTCTGCTAGGACGTGAGGCCTGTTTCCCAGGAGGCAGTTTACCCCTGGTACTGTAAAACTGGTCAGAAGCCCATGGCTAGGGAGTCAGAGAAAGAGGAAGAATGCTGTGAAATGCTTTCTGAACATGACATGACATTACAAGCATGAACTCATACAGCTGTTGTTACCTGCACAAAATCAAGCCAGAAGGTCAGTTACCCTACTAGCCGGAGCAGCGGCTGAGCTCAGTGGGTTAAAGAAAAAAGAAGAGGACATGAAGGCAGGAAAAAGGTGTGTTGGAGTGTGTTTGAGGGAACAGATAAGTAAGTTGGGGTTGGATAGGATCAAGATACATTGTAAAGATGCATGACAGCCTTAACAAATAAATCAAAGGAAACCTTCTAAAAAGACACTGATGAGCCATCACAGCAAGGCGTTGTGGGGGGTCTGTACTTGGTCAGTGACAACAAAGGCCTCTATTTGGATCTGAAACTCTAACGTGAATGCTTCCTCCTGCAGTGTGGGGAACACCCCCCCCCATGCTCTCATTGGTAGGCAGAGGGGGAGGGCGAGAGTGCTTCTTGGCTGTTTGGGGGGGAGCTTACCTTCAGCTTCCCAATGCTTTCTGGCACATAGGCAAGCTTGGTTCCCTGGTCTTGTCCAATGTATAATTTCTCCAGAGACGGTAAGGAGAAGATTTCCTCTGGGAAGGATGCGAACTCATTCCCCGTTAGTCCCAAAACCTTCAGTTTCACAAGTGATCCCAGTTCTGATGGCAACTGGAAGTGAAAGTTTGAGACTGTTTCTAAGGGTCAAAAAAGAAGTCGAGCTTTTGGTTTTCTTTCGCTTTCTTTTTTTTTTTTTTTTTTTCTTTTTCTTTTCTTTTTTGTCGTTTTGTGACACAGGGTCTCCTCTGTAGCACTAGCTGACCTGGAACTCAATGATGTAGACCAGGGCGGCCTTACAACTCAAGACGGGCGCCTCCCTGCTCTGCTTTCCATATGTGCGGGGACTAAAAGTGTGCGCCATAATGTTTGGCAAGCTTTTGGTTTTAAAGCACATTATTAGACAAAAACTAGAACTGCTTAGCATCTCCTACTGAGGGAAAGTCTCCATGTATATTTTCATACTTAGCAAATCTGAAGTGTGGGGTTCCACTTGTTTCCTGCTGAGGCAGACAGCACAGAGGACATTCAGCCTGAGGCCGTGTTTGG
The DNA here is from genome assembly GCA_009823505.1 of Rhizomys pruinosus. NCBI lineage: Eukaryota > Metazoa > Chordata > Mammalia > Rodentia > Spalacidae > Rhizomys > Rhizomys pruinosus. The sequence goes on along the minus strand of VZQC01013287.1, from coordinate 492,435 downwards.
CTTAGGGTTTGGCACATGCTCCTCTTGTAAAATGCACTTGGAAGCCTAGTTCCTCTGCCTGTGTGTTCTCTCCCCACACCCTTCTCCAAACAATGCATAGAGCAATCTCAGAGACACCTGGAGCCCCCACCTGAATTTGAGGCTACAATTTATGCAATAGTATAAACTTCCCCAGCCTTGGTAACAACCAAATTAACATAGGATTTTTTTTTGGGGGGGGTGTTTGTTGTTGTTGGTTTTTTTTTTGAGACAGTTTATCCCTATAGCCCCAGCTGGCCTGGAACTCTCTGTAGACCAGGCTGGCCTTGAATTCATAGAGATCTCCCCACCTCTGCCTCCGGAGTGCTGGGATTAAAGGCATGCGACACCACGCCGGGCCCAAATTTACATAGTTTCTATTCAAGTATATTCCCAGCATGTCTGGTTTGAAGAATAGAAGGGCCAAACAAAGGCCTGAACTGGTTTGGGATACAATGCATATAAAGCAAAATTAGAGTCGTTCTTGGTAACTATTTTTTTTGTTTTTTTTTTTTTTTTTTTTTTTTGGTCTTTTTGAAACAGGGTCTCCCTTTAGTCCTAGCTGTCCTGGAACTTGCTCTGTAGACCAGGCTGGCCTTGAACTCCTCCTCCTTCTGCCTCCTGAGTGCTGGGATTAAAGGCATGCACCACCACACCTAGCTTCTAGTAAGCTTTTAAGGAGAATCCCGTTTGCCATTTTATGCCTATGCATAATTGAGTGTGCTATGGTTTTGAACCCCTCAAAAGGAAACTCAGAACAATGAATACCCTCATCATGTGGGCTGCATCAGTCTTGACAGTCTATCCCTCTGTAATCTGTCACTTTGCTCTGAGTAAAGCCCTCTTGCTTCTTTTGCAAATCTGTGTACACTCTTATTTTCAGTTATTTGAATGAGAAGTCAAGAACCTGGAAACACCTGGGCCAGACCCCAACCCCTGGGGAAACACCTGGGCCAGTCCCCAACCCCTGGGGATACTGCTGTCCTCAGCTTTTCACGTTTGCATACTGCATTAAGGTGAATCGAGTTTATGCTACTTCACTGCAAAGGTGTCATCTACAGCATGTCACATGCTTGACACTATTGGAAGAAAAAGCAGTAAAGTCATTTTTAACCCAATAATGATAATATTTGCAATAAATTCAATCACTAGAATTGATTCATTTAGCAACAGTGCCCGCTTTTTTTTTTTCACTCTAAAGGCTTTAACCTGGCAGTTTTGAAGTTGTTGTTGAGCAATGCTGGAGGCAGACGATTTGGTATAGTAGACACTGGGGTACTGACTTGTCATGTTTTGCCTTCCTTTGAACAACTTATTTGGGAGTGAGTGGGTATTTCACAGACTACCAGACTTTAAAAGAAGTTGGAGGGCCCTGAGAAGGTTCCATGCTCCACTGCTCTAACACAGAGTATGTTGGTAGCCAGCCATGCAGTCCTTCCTTCCTTGCCACTTCTTGGAGAGAACTCATTTCCTTCTATGGCGATCTCTAGCCACCAGATTCCTTTTATCAAGCTACAGCCTACATCATGAGCAGGCTCACCTCTTCTCTTTCTGGCCCTTAGAATCTCATGGAAACAAAAATCTCACTCTAACTACTGTGCTGTAACCACCTTGTGAACTGTGTGATGCCGATGCTCTCACTATTAGAAACAAAATTCCAGCTTGGTGGCCCACACCTTTAATTCTAGCACTCGGGAAGCAGAGGCAGGAGGATCTTTGTGAGTTCAAGGCCAGCCTGGTCTACAGAGCGAGTTCCAGGACAGGTGGGGCTACAGGGAGACCCTGTCTTGAAAAGACAAAAAAAAAAAAAAAATAAAAAAGAAAGAAACAACATTCCAGCTCTTCATCTCAATCCCTTAATTGCACGCTTCTTATCTGACATTATTCCTAAGTGGGAAATCCTTCCTCAGTTCCCGGTGTCTTCCTCTTCGCTGGTCCCTCATCTGCCACCCTAGTTTCCACGTTGGTTAGACCTTAGCTCTTCTTGGCACCTCTCCCTCATGCCTCTCCATTGCTTATTATTGGGCAATGATGGCCACTTGCAGTTGGAAAAGAAGGCAGCACTCCATAAGAATAACCTGACTCTGGGCGGATCTCTGTGAGTTCAAGGCCAGCCTGGTCTTCAGAGTGAGCTCCAGGCCAGCTGGGACTAAAGAGAGACCTTGTCTCAAAAAAAATAATAATAATAAAATAACCTGATAACCTGACTCTGTAAGAATTTTGCATGACTGGAATCTTCCAGAAGACACCTTCCTTCCTTCCTTCCTTCCTTCCTTCCTTCCTTCCTTCCTTCCTTCCTTCCTTCCTTCCTTCTTTTTTTAAGAAATCAGATCAAGTTGGGCTCCATAGAAAACGAGTTTAAACTCTTCTCCTTAGCTCTTCTGAAGTGCCTCATGAAGCACTTGGGTCCAGTCCACACCTGCAGTCAGTGAAACCCACAAGGAGAAGACCTTTAAACCCAACCCCTTCCTCACAACCCGGTAACTCCATGCTCATTGTTTACTTAACTCACTGGTTTGGCTGTTCATTTTCAAAGCACATTGGGTGTTCATGTGCTCCCCCAGCATATTCAAGACCTATTTCATTTCACCAATTAATGTTAAAGCATAACAGAAATAAATGTGGACACAGAGTGGCTGTGCGATGGCTCAGCAGAGAAAAGTGCTTGCCCTGAAGTTTTGTGGACCTTAGTTTGATCCCAGAGTGTACATACGGGTGGACTGACTCCACGAAAGTCCTCTGACCTCTACATGCATGCCATGACACATAGACCCACATACACACATCATGTACACACAATAAAAATTTAAAAATTTAAATCTGGACATATTAAGACTGCAGAGCAGGATTTGAGATCTCCTGAGCCCAGCGGAAGGAAAGAGGGAGAGACAGGTAGGAACTGGGTGCCTTGGCGAGCTGATTGTTGATCCCTTGGTCCTGCTGTCTTCGGTTCGATTGGCCTTTGTGGCTGTGAGGTTGGAGTTATCCTCCCAGATGGGATTAAAGGTGTGGTCTTCGGTTTGATTAGATCTAGTGGCTGTGGGGGCGGAGTTATCCTCCCAGCCGGTATTAAAGGCACGCTTGTGTGACTCTTGAGATTTGAGATCTCCTGAGCCCAGCGGCAGGTGCCGGGGCGCGGGCTGAAGAGCCCACCCCCCCCCGCCAACTGAGATTACGAAGAAGGATCTGAAGGAGGCAAGCAAAGCACGCCTTCAACACAGTGAAGAGGCATTCAGGACTCACATTGGAATACAGGCAAGGAGAAGCCCATATGCCAGGATCACGAAGAAGAGACTACACTGGAAAGGTGCAGGATAATCCCACGCCAAGCTTTACCAACCCTATGGATGACTCCTGCAGTGGGATCCCCCCGGGGATGCCCCAGGACACAGACATCAGAAACACAATTGGGAACATACTTAAAGAACTACAAGATCATAAAGAACAAATTAAAGAACTAAGAAAAGAGAATGAGGACCGAGAGAGAGAGAATGACAAGCTCCGGAAGGAAGTAGAAACACTGAAAAGATCCCATGCTGAAAAAGAAAAAGAAACCAACCAGCAAACAAAAGAGCTACAAAAAGAGATCGAGAAGCTCCAAAAAGAAATAGAAACACTAAAGAAATCAGAAGAGGAAATGAAAAAGGAAATCAAACACTCATCCATTCAAGAGGAAAGGAATGAAAAAAGCCTCAGAAGCAGAATGGAGGAAGCAGAACAAAGAATATCAGACCTGGAGGACAACACAGAACAACTAAAAACCTCAAGGAAAGATTATGAAAAATTTAAAAATACACAAAAATGGAACAACCAGGAGCTGTGGGACACTATGAAAAGATCAAACCTCCGCATCATAGGAATAGAGGAAGGAGAAGAATCCCAAGAGAAAGGTATTGATCAGATCTTCAACAGAATAATAGATGAAAACTTCCCCAAACTAAAAAAGGACAAACCAATACCAATACAAGAAGCACATAGAACTCCAAACAGACAAGATCAGAAAAGAAATTCTCCACGCCACATCATAGTTAAAATGCTGGACACCCAAAACAAAGAGAAAATTCTTAAAGCGACAAGAGAAAAACAACAAGTGACCTATAAGGGGAAACCTATCAGAATAACAACGGACTTCTCACAGCAAACGATGAAGGCAAGAAGAACCTGGAGCAAAGCATTCCCAGTGTTGAGGGACAATGGATGCCAGCCCAGGTTACTATACCCAGCAAAAATGTCAATCATAGTGGAAGGAGAGAGGAAAATCTTCCATGACATAAACAACTTGAAAGAATACATGTCCGGAAAACCAACCCTTCAGAGAATACTTGAAGCAATCCAAAGAACAGAAGAAAGGAGCAACCAACCCCAGGCAACTAGAAGGAGAAATCAATAAAAGCATAACTGCAGAAGTAGAAACCTAAATCAAAACCGCAGATGGATAATAAGGCAAAAGGAAGCAACACAAACCTATCAGTCATAACCTTAAATATTAATGGACTAAATTCCCCAATCAAAAGACATAGACTGGGAGACTGGATTAGGAAACAGAATCCATCGATATGCTGTCTGCAAGAAACACATCTTACCTTCAAGGACAGGCACCACCTTAAAGTGAAGGGATGGAAAAAAATATTCCAAGCAAATGGTACCAAAAAGAAAGCAGGTGTTGCTATTTTAATATCGGATAAAATAGACTTCAAAGTAAAAGAAATCAGAAGAGACAAAGAAGGCCATTACATTTTCATCAAAGGAACAATCCACCAAGAAGATTTCACAATTATGAATATATATGCCCCAAATTCTGGTGCACCAAACTTTATAAAGACAATTCTCCAGGACCACAAGTCACAGACTAACCCCAGCACACTCATAGTGGGAGATTTCAATACCCCACTGAGTCCTTTGGATAGGTCAACAGGACAAAAAATAAACAGAGAGACATCTGAACTGAACGATATGATACACCAAATGGACCTCATAGACCTCTACCGAACATTCCATCCTAATACCAGAGAATACACTTTCTACTCAGCACCCCACGGAACATTCTCCAAAATCGACCACATCCTGGGACACAGAAGAAACCTCTACAAATACAAAAAGATTGAAATAATTTCATGCATCCTGTCAGACCACAGTGCAATGAAGCTCAACATCAACACCAGGACAAGCCCTCCTGCCTACAAGAACACATGGAGACTAAACAACACACTCTTGAATAATGAATGGGTCAAGGAAGAGATAAAGAAAGAAATAAAAACATTCCTGGAACTGAATGACAATGACAATACAACACAACAAAACTTATGGGATACCTTAAAAGCAGTCCTAAGAGGGAAATTTATAGCCCTGGGTGCCTACATTAGAAAAACAGAAAGAGCACAAGTGAATGATCTAACACTACAGCTAAAAGCACTTGAGAGGCAACAACAGATGAACCCTAAACGCAACAGACAGGAAGAAATAACAAAAATCAGAGCAGAAATCAATGAAATAGAAACAAAGAAAACAATACAAAAAATCAATGAAGCCAAAAGTTGGTTCTTTGAAAGAATAAACAAGATAGACAGACCTCTAGCCCAGTTAACAAAAAGAAAGAAGGAACAACTCCAAATCAATACAATCTGTGATGAAAAGGGAAATATCACAACGGACAAGGAAAAGATCAAGAAAATTATATGGGAATATTACAAGAACCTATATTCTACCAAGTTTGAAAATCTAGAAGAAATGGATGAATATCTGAAATCTTGGGAATCACCAAAGCTTGGCCAAGAGGAGACCAGCAGCTTAAACAGACCCATAACATATGAAGAAATAGAGGATGTAGTAAGAAGCCTCCCAACTAAAAAAAGCCCAGGCCCAGACGGTTTCACAGCAGAATTCTATAAAACATTTCAAAAAGACCTACAACCATTATTTCTGAAACTGTTTAGAAGTATACAATCAGAGGGAATTCTCCCAAATTCCTTCTATGAAGCCAACATCACTCTATTACCAAAACCAGGCAAAGATACAACTAAAAAGGAGAATTATAGACCCATCTCCCTCATGAACACAGATGCCAAAATTCTAAACAGAATACTGGCAAATCGCATACAGACCCACATCAAGAAGATCATCCATCATGACCAAGTTGGATTCATACCAGAGATGCAGGGATGGTTCAACATACGAAAATCAATAAACATCATCAAACACATAAACGGAATCAAAGACAAAAACCACACCATCATCTCAATTGATGCTGAAAAAGCCTTTGACAAAATCCAGCATCCCTTCATGCTTAAAGTCCTAGAAGGAATTGGATTGGAGGGATCATTCCTCAATGTAATCAAAGCCATATACAGGAAACCCACAGCCAATATCATCCTAAATGGGGAAATGACGGAAACATTCCCTTTAAAGGTAGGAACTCGGCAAGGCTGCCCCCTATCACCACTCCTCTTCAATATAGTGCTTGAAACACTTGCTAGAGCAATAAGGCAAGAAAAGGATATTAAAGGAGTACTAATTGGAAAAGAGGAAGTCAAACTATCCCTATTTGCTGATGATATGATTGTTTACTTAAGAGATGCAAAAAACTCCACCAGAAAACTCCTAGAAACGATTAACAGCTTCAGCAAAGTGGCAGGATACAAAATTAACCTTAGAAAATCAATGGCCTTTCTTTACACCAAGAACAAGCAACTGGAGAAAGAATTCAAAGAGACCTTCCCACTCACAATAGCCTCAAAAACAATAAGATACCTAGGAACAAACCTAACCAAAGACACCAAAGACCTCTACAACAAAAATTTTAAACCCTTAAAGAAAGAAATTGAAGAAGACCTCAGAAGATGGAAAAACCTCCCATGCTCATGGATTGGGAAAATTAACATTGTAAAAATGTCCATTTTACCAAAACTCTTGTATAGATTTAATGCAATCCCAATCAAAATCCCCAAGAGTTTCTTCACAGGCTTGGAAACAAAAGTTCTTAAATTCATTTGGAGAAACAAAAGACCCCGAATAGCCAAATCAATCCTGAGTGAAAAGAGCTACACAGGAGGGATCTCTATACCAGATTTTAAACTATACTACAGGGCTATAGTCATAAAAACAGCCTGGTACTGGCACAAAAACAGACCTGTTGACCAATGGAACAAAACCGAAGATCCAAATCTGAGCACATACAATTTCAGCCATCTCATATTTGACAAGGGGGCCAAGAAACCACAATGGAGAAAAGACAGCATCTTCAGCAAGTGGTGTTGGCAAAACTGGATCACCACTTGTAGAAGAATGAAATTAAACCCCTACCTCTCACCCTGTACAAAAGTCAACTCCAGATGGATTAAAGACCTCAACGTGAAACCCCAAACTCTGAAGGTGATAGAAGAAAAAGTTGGCAGCAGACTACAAGACATAGGCGTAGGAAAAGACTTCCTAAATCAGACAGCAGCTGCACAAGAATTAAGGTCGACAATTGACAAATGGGACCTCATCAAACTCAAAAGCTTCTGTACATCAAAAGAAACAATCAAGGAAGTGAAGAGAAATCCCACAGAGTGGGAGGAAACCTTCACTGCAGATACATCTGACAAAGCATTGATTTCCAGAATATATAAACTACTCAAAAAACAAAGAAAAAAGAAAACAAATGACCCACTCAATAGATGGAGCAAAGAACTGAACAGAGACTTCACAAGTGAGGAATTAGAGATGTCTGAGAAACACCTCAAGAAGTGTTCAACATCACTAATCATTAAGGAAATGCAAATGAAAACCACTTTAAGATATCATCTTACTCCAATAAGACTGGCTAGGATCAAGAAAACAAATGATACCAAGTGCTGGAGAGGTTGTGGGGAAAGGGGAACACTCATCCACTGCTGGTGGGAATGTAAACTCGTACAGCCACTATGGAAAGCAGTGTGGAGAACCCTTGGAAGACTTGGAATGAACTTGCCACCCGACCCAGCCATACCACTCCTGGGCATGTACCCTCAAGACTTACGCCACCACAGAGATACATGCACGGCCATGTTTATTGCAGCTCTCTTCACAATAGCAAGGAGCTGGAACCAACCTAAATGCCCCTCAACTGACGAGTGGATAGAGAAAATGTGGTACATCTACACAATGGAGTTCTATGCAGCAGTAAAGAAAGACGACATCACGAGCTTTGCAGGAAAATGGCTGGAGCTAGAGGACATCATGCTGAGTGAAGTAACACAGTCCCAGAAAAACAAACGACGAATGGTATCCCTCATCTGTGGATGCTAGTGCCAATTACCCAATTGTAAGTATTTCTTGTATAGGGCCCCCTGAGCTTTTGTCCAAAGCAGTTGGGCATAACGCATTTTGGAAACAACAACAACAACAGAAAAGACTGCATCAAAGAACTGACTGAAACAGTGAACTTCTGCTCAAAACAGTCAACTTCCCCATGGAAAATATTGAGAATGACTAAGAGATGGAAAGCATGTCTGGCAGAATGCATGAGCTCTGGCGGGGTGGGGGAATGAGCGGGAACACGGGTCTAGATTTGTTAAAAATAAATAAATAAATTTATGTGAAAAATAAAAAAATAAAATAAATAAAAACAAACAAACAAACAAACAAAAAAAGACTGCAGAGCATAAACTAAGAGCAGTTTATTCTAATACTATAACTGACCTATAAACGTTTTGAAGTCGAAGACGCTGTCTTGTTTTCCCCTTTAATAGTAATGTACTATGCAAGTAAAATCCCTTTAGGGAAACACTGAAAGTCAGACTTTTTTTTCATCTTTTTAAAACAGAGTCTCCCTGTAGCCCCAGCTGGCCTGGAACTCACAGAGATTCACCTGCCTCTGCCTCTCAAGTACTGGGATTAAAGGTGTGCACCACCATGCCCAGAAAAAGTCAGATAGTTTTACTTTTAGTTAGACAAGAAAAAGATACTTGTCAGACTTCAAGAGCCAAAAACCAATCAGCTGAGTCTTGGAGGTGGGAAAGGTAAGAAGCTGGCTTAAGAGCCAGATGAAATAAAGAAGATAAAAATCCTGGAGGTTTTTGGGGCTGGATAGATGGCCTAGTAGTTAAGAGCACTGACTGCTCTTGCAGAGGACCCAGGTTCTATCCCCAGCTCCCACATGTCGGCTGAGAACCATCTTTAACTCCAGTTCCAGGAGAATCCGACACCCTCTTCTGACCTCCTCGGCATTGCACGACACAGGTGCACAGACCTACATGCAAACAGTACATTCATACACATACAAAATAAATAAAATTAAATTAAAAAAATCCTGGAGGTCCTAAGTTATAGGATGAGAGAAATTGAGAAGGGAGAAAAAAAAAAGCAACAAAAGTTATGGATAACTTGGGCTGGAGAGATGGCCTAGCGGTTAATGGTCTTGCAGAGGAGCCGGGTTCAATTCCCAGCACCCACATGGTGGCTGAGAACCATCTTTAACTCCAGTTCCAGGGGAATTCGACCATCTTTAACTCCAGTTCCAGGGGAATCCGACGCCCTCTTCTGACCTCTGCAGCATTGCACAACACGGGTGCACAAACCTACATGCAGACAGTAGTACATTCATACACATAAAAAATAAAATTAAAAAAAGATGTTTAAAAAAAGTATATGGATAACTTAAAAACACAAAGCAATAGTATATAGACATTTGGTCAGTAAAATAGTATTAACATGGCTACATTTGGCCTTAGGGTAAAACTCAGGCTTATTATTGTTAGCAAGCAGCATGTATGTCTCTCCTGTGAGAATTTAAAGGTTCTCTCAAGAAGAGATTAGATATCATTCATGACCCAATGGGAATTAAGGCAGTGTGTTGTCTTTCCCAAGTCTGCTGCTTCTGAGTCACTTCAAGTGTACAGTGAGGCACTTTCTCCACCTCAAGGATTTATATAGGAATGAATTTTACAATATGGACATGCTCTGGACAAATGACTTTTGCCTAACCTTGCACCAAAAAGTTAATCTTGTATTTGAGATCATGTAGCATGCTCTCAGCTTGCTTATAATCTTGTAACCTAAATATAGACTCTTGACTCTTCGTTGACCCAAGCCCAAAACAATGTGCAACTATGTACGTTTTTCATATCAAGCACTGCAAATAGTGGCTATTCAGACATTCATTGGAAACAATAAGGCAAACATCCCATTTGTTTTGCAAACCATTGCTGGGATTAAGCTGGCAACATCTGTTTCTGGCTATGTGTGCTGTCCTAGGTCAGTAGGGGCCAGAAAGTACATAATCCTTTGACAGACAATTCCTGTTTTTCTTCCCAACTTCATGCTGGATGTGCAGTTTCAATAAGAGTAAAGCCTTTGCTGGAGAGCAGAGTTCCAAAAGAAATCTGAAGGAACAAGTTCTCCAAACAGTCTGAGTCCATCTCAGCTAAAATGGACGCTGAGTCAGGTTCTTTATTAGCCATCACCGTAATGTAGTACGAAGCATTGCCATAACTTTCTTTTTCTTTGCCTTGCTGTGTGTGTGTGTGTGTGTGTGTGTGTCACAGTGAGGTGTGGAGGTCAGAGGACAGCTTCTGGAAGTTGGTTCTTGCCTTCCACCTTGTTTCTGGGCAGGCTCTCTCTGGTTCGCTGCTGCCCTGTGTACTCAAGGTAGCTGGACTGCTCATTACCAGGTGACCTTCCTATCTCCACACCCCAGGTCCAGGTAGGAGTGCTGGGATTACAGGTGTGTGCTACCACATTTTTTAATGTGGATTCTGGCTATCTGAACTCTGATCATCAGGCTTTGGGGAAGTGCCTTTACCCACTGAGCCATCTCTCCAACCCCCTTACTACTTTTCCTGATCCCTCCTCCAACAGCCAGCCACTCCCAGGAACTTGGTGAGTTTAATACTTTTATTACTTTTTATACTTGTATTATTATAACTATTCACAAAATGTGTGGTGCATATGTATCTATGTTTAGTTACATGTGTAATTAAAAGGGTTTTATTACATATATTGTTGCATGTGTATATGCATGTGTGTATGTATGCCATAGTACACATGCAGAGAGATCAGAGGACATCTTGCAGAGTCACCTTTCTCATTCCACAATCTGGGCCACAAGGACCAAAGTAATTGCTTTTACCCACTGAGCCATCTTGCCAGCCTCTACAGGTGTATTTTGTGTGCAACTTAACAATGCATAAATGTTTTCATGAAGTATTTTCGATTTAATGAGCATTGCAGTTTTGAGGTGTCTCCAGAATGGCACACACAGCTTCAGGCAGCTTCAAGTATTTTGTCGTATTTATTCCATTTTAGGAAGATCCCACACTATTTGCTTTCTTCTCCACTGACACGCTGCAGGTCTCCCACACCGGATATTAACAATGCTGTGAAGGCCAAGGTGAACACTCAAGCCACCTATGAGGAGAGATTTTCCAGGAACAAATCTATTTTTTCAGCGTCCCATACAAGGAACATTACTAAGGTATTCTCAGAAAATACGCACATGCACACACACACACACACACACACACCAAAAACAAAAACAAAAACAAAACAACAACAAACAAAACAGAAAAAAAACTGCTGCTTATGGAAACTATCAGGTGGCCTTAATTAAAAGTAGCGCCCCGGAGCCCAGCCCAGGTAGGAATTCTGACTCCTTTGCACAAGTGCGGCTGAGGAACGCTCACTACAATTCCCAGTCTGAAGCCCTTGAGAAAAAGCGTCGTGGTGACCACCATTAAGGGTCCTAAGAAAACAGCAAGCAGTTAAGTTACTGTTGCTATGAGGGAAAGAAAGAACATAAAGCGCTATCTTGTGGGAGACCTTGATAACCCCTGGGTTTTCTCTGCTAGCGGGTTCGATTTGCTGGTTGGAAATAGAACCACAGCAAGTTAGGGCAGGAAGGGCCTTTAAGAGGCGCAGACAGCCGGGAAGGGACGCAGTACCTGCCCTATTTTATTATCGTCCATCGCCAGGATCTTCAGCTTCTTCAGCGCACAGAGTTGCATCGGGAAGTGGTCCATGCGGTTCTGGCTGAGATCCAGGAAGCGCAGGTTGACCAGGAGCTTGAAGGAGTTCCGCAGGCCGTGCAGGCCGGTATCCTGCATGTACAGCAGGTGCAGCCAAGGCCACCTGCAGATGAGGCGCGGCACCTTCCCCAGCCGGTTCCCGCTCAGGTCAATTTCGGTCATCTCAGTGAGGCGATCCAGGGTGGGCGGGAGCGAGTGCAGGAGGTTGTGGGACAAGTCCATCACCGACAGTTTGCTGCACTGGCTCAGAGACTGCGGCAGAACTGACAGAGTATTGGAAGCTACGTACAACTTCTGCAGCCTCGACAGCTGCCCGATTTCTTCTGGGATGGTCTTCAGCTTGTTCTCGTCCAGGTCAATGATCTCCAGGTTGCAGAGAAGACAGAGCTCGCGGGGGAAAACCTTGAACTGGTTCTGCTTCAGGTAGATCTCCCTGAGCTTGGTCTGGTTCACGATTTCCTTGGGCAGAGATTCGAGCTGGTTCCCCGACAGTCCGAACAGCTCCATGTTGTGGAGGGATTTACAGATCACGGCTGGAATCTCTTCCAGACCCGTGCTGTAGAGGCGCAGCTCGCGCAGGTTGCGCAGGCAGCTGAGAACCGGCAGCGAGGAAGCCGGCAGTGGGTTGCTGCTCAGGTCCAGGGCCTCCAGGCTGCTGAGCGCCCCTATCTCCGGGCACAGACTCTGCAGTTTGTTCCTGTTCAGATAGAGGACCTTGACATTCTTTAAATGCTGAATATCCTGGGGGATTTCTGCAATCAGGTTATTCTCCAAGTGCACTTCTTCTAATTCTGTCAAGGCCAAAATCTTCGACGGGATGGTCATCAAACTCTGGTTGGAACCGTCAATGAAAAATGTTCTATCAGTAACCCAGTGCAGGCTGTCTCTCTGATGAACTTGGGGTGAAGGTTCCGGTTTTAGTATATCCTTTGACATGATTCTGAAGTAAAGTTCAAGCACTCAAAATCTGAAATACTGTGGAATGAAAAACAAGAAACAATCAGAATTCCCAGATTCATGAACCTTGAGAGAAAAAGAAAACTAATTGATTAAATTATTGAAATTACTCTGGAACATAAAACTGTGTTTCATGGTAGGATAAGAATTAAGATGTAAGTATGAGCTGAGAGCTGGTGCTCAGGCTCACAACCAAAAAGAATTAAGGTGCAGGCTTCTCTTTCTAAAAGGCTTGTGCATGGGAGTGATGCATATTGGAAACAACAACAACAACAACAACAACAACAACAGAAAGGACTGCATCAAAGAACTGACTGATGAGCCGGGCGTGGTGGCGCACGCCTTTAATCCTAGCCAACTTGGGAGCAGAGGCAGCTGATCTGGTGAGATCAAGGCCAGCCTGGGCGACAGAGTTAGTTCCAAGACAGCTGGGGACTACAGGGGAACCTGTCCGAAAAGTCTCAAAAAAAAAAAGAAAAAAGAAGAAAAAAAAAAAAAAAAAGAACAAGAACTGACTGAAACAGTGAACTTCTGCTCAAACAATCCACTTCCACAGGGAGAAATATTGAGATGAGAAAGAAGATGAAAAGCATGTTTGGCAGAATAGAATGAGCCCCTCTGTTTGGGTTGGGGTATGGGGGACCATGGAGCTGAGATTTGATCAGAAATAAATATAGAATAACTGTTAAAAATAGCGAAACAAAGCGTTGCATATGCATGAACACACACGCATCCACCCACACTAATTTTAAAATTTTTTTTTTACGTGCTTATTTCGCGTCTATATTCGCCGTATGTGTAGGAATGTTGCAAGAAGGATATTGCTCTATTACATCTCTAAAAAATGTATGACAAAGTCCCATTTTTGAAATATTTTTCCCATCAGTCACCAGAGTTGGTCGGTGATAAAAGCAGGCTAAAGAGATTACAATCTAGTGATTGATAACAATTTTTTTTGCATAAGTAGAGAGCAGTGAGCAGACTTTCCCGTGGCTGGTGGGGCTGGGAGGCAGAGAAGCAAGCAAGCTTCCACGGGAAACTCGTGACAGGAGAACCAAAATCCGCCAAGGAAAACCGAAAACAAGGTTAACATCGCTCGTGGGAGGAGCAAGCCTGACTCCAGACTGGAGTGATCCTAAGTCAGAGTCAGTTCTGTTAAGATCAACTACGTGCCCAAGTGGCTGTGGAGGCAAGAGAGGATGATATTGCTGGCTTCCGCATCGCCTCCTGATGTCTGGTCTCATAGCTGCGGCCCTCGTGCAGCGCGGCCCCTCTCTTATCATCCCATAGCGGCAAAGTCCCATCCCCTCTCTTATTCAAAAAAACTGTAGAGGAAAACCTGGCTTTGTTGACTTATATTAGGGGCCAAGCTGCCCTCAACTTTAGCATGGGGTCAATAGGATAAATGTAAACACTTTTTGCATTCTACTATGTTTCCCTTGAAGAAAGGCCCTGGAAGATTGCTTCCCATAAACCACCCAGAGTTTCTGCCTTGCCTGAGCCCCGATCACAGTGGGGTGCTGGAGACCCTGGACTCGAACTGCCTGTGCAGTAGGACAAAGAGGACTCGGTTTTTTCTTTGCCTACACATGTGTATGTGTGTGTTGCACTATGTAGACCAGATCTCTGTGAGTCGGAGGCCTGGAACTCACTATGGTAGATCAGGCTCGCCTCGGACTCACAGAGATCCACTTGCCTCTTCCTCCTGCGAGGTGGGATTAAAGGCGAGCCCCACCATGGTCAACTTTTAACTGTTTTTACCTTGAAGGTCTTCATCCACTCTCCGGTAAGGAGTCTGGCTGGTTCTGCAGTCCTTCACCCCACCCGCTTCTTCTTCCATACTTTCTTTTTCGTCCCAAGTACCATATCCTAGCAGGCCACCCGTGACGCCTCGGGTCCCGAGCCCAGCAGCCAGGCCCTTGGCAGCTCCTTCCAGGCGATCCAGGTTCGGGTGGCTGGAGTGAGCGCGGCCACTGCCTCCCAGCTGTCTCAACTGTGGCCCCACCTCTTCCCCGCCCTCCGGGGGCGCCGCGCACGCGGTTGCCATGGCAGCACTGCCTTCTCCGTGGCTGGAGGAGGTACTCCCGGCAGCATGCAGCCTCGCCGGGAGAAGAAGGTGGCTGCGGAGGCCGCCCAGGCCCTAGAGGCAAGCCCCGCAGGGACCCGGAAGGGTAAGGAGGACGCGGACGCTGCCCTGAGGCTGCAGGCCAGGCGCCGGAGCGGGACGGTTGCAGCGGCCCAGCTTCGCCTAGGGCGCAATGTGGGGGCGCCCTTTACCAGGGCCGGTCTGCCTGGGTGTCAGGAGTGTGTGCTTGACGCTTTGTTCTTAGGGTTCGAGGGAACCTTTGCCCAGGGCTCTTCTCCACTGGGTTTTGTGGAAGCCCCAGGGAACCGTCTCACATAAACAGGAGGCTCCCGAGAAACTTCTGAGTTTGCATCTCTAGACCACCTACGCTTTCTTTTCTTCTCATCTCCTCATTCATATTTTCATTTTTTTAAGTTAGCATCTAAAATGATGGGTTTCATCACGGCACTGCACACAGTTCGGTACTTCCACCTTCGTTTGGAATACTTATGCGTCCTTGGATTGAGGGTTTATATAGCGAGCTCCAAGCCAGCTGGGACTAAAGGGAGACCCTGTCTCAAACAGACAGACAAACAAACAAACAAACAAACAAAAACACCACACGAAACACTTCTCACTTCTGTTGTGAATTGCTTCCAAAATAAGCAGGCCAGAATCCACACCATGCTCGGGACAACAAGGACGTTTCATCAACTCACAACTGCTTCTTGTGAACGTTCCGGGATGGAAGGGCACAGAGGGGCGCTTTGCTTTCCGTATTGTAAAGGCACATTTGTACTCTGTACATACAGAGGAATCTGAACAGACCCGTTGTAAATAGACCTGCACATACAGTTTTGTCCCCTTGCTCCGAGTTCACCCCTTAGCTCAGGCTCCTGGAAGGAATGTAGAAATGATATTTGATAGATAGCCAAGCTCGGCAGTCCTAAAAGAGAGGAAGGCCATTTGTATATCCAAGGGTACGGCTCTGCGGCCCGTGCTGTGCACTGGAAATCACAACTTTGGAGATTCAATTCCCATCTCTTCTCCTTGGCCCTGTGGTGGCCAGCATTGCAAGCCCAGTATTCCTTGGGTATTCCTAAATACCTAGGAAGTCAGCACTCTTAAGACAAGAAAGAAGCCCAGTGGCAGCCCCACTCGGACTTGTATTTAGAGCACACTGTTTCCAGGCTGATGTACTTTTGTGTCCCAGCATTCTTATCCTGGCTCCCTCTAAGCTCAGCAATTCCAAGTCTTTGTGCGCCTGAGTGTTTTAAATGTCCCCAGAACTGTGGAGACAGGACTGTGTTTAACTTGAATTTAGCACTTTTGCAAACTTATGACAAATAAAACCCATTCTTTGGAGGGGGTTATCTGACAATCTTAAAAACCCAGCTTGGAGAAATGGCCTAGTGGTTAAGAGCGCCAACTGCTCTTGCAGAGGACCCGGGTTCGATCCCCAGCACCCACATGGCGGCTGAGAACCGTCTTTAACTCCAGTTCCAGGGGAATCCGACGCCCTCTTCTGACCTCTGCGGCATTGCACGACATGGGTGCACCAACCTACGTGCAGACAGTACATTCATACACATAAAAATTAAAATTTTTAAAAAAGCAGTAGGACTGTTAAGAAAGCTTCATGTATAATAAAGGAGATCTCAACCCCAACTTGTCATATCATTATAAAGAACCAAAAATAGGCCGGGCATGGTGGTGCACGCCTTTAATCCTAGCACTTGGGAGGCAGAGGCAGGCGGATCTTTGTGAGTTCGAGGCCAGCCTGGTCTACAGAGTGAGTTCCAGGACAGTTGGGGCTGGACAGGGGAGACGCGCTGGGGATCGGCAAAAGACCAAAAAAAAAAAAAAAAAAACCAAGAATAGATGGAGTGGTGATGGCCCTGGGGGGGGCTCAGAGGTGGACCTCCAGCTGGGCCACAGTATGTGAAGTGCCTGAAACCACCCCCGGGGGGGGGGGGGATGGGAGGTCTCGCGAAACGGGGGATATCAGGGCTGATGGCCAGCAAAAATAATAAGGGCTGTCACTAGAATTTGGAGAGAATTGCCACGAATTCAATATATAAATAAATGGTTTAGGATTTGTGATGTACGTCTGCACATCAAGGTAGCGGACTCGTGTGCGTGATCTTTTTAATATTAGCATTTTGTATTATCTCTTCACAAGATTTGTGATACGGCGTGTAATGAGAGTTACTGTGTTCGTGTGCTATGTCGTACTGGATACCTCCATATGGGGATTTCACTCCACCACCCGTCGTCCTGAGTCACAATATACACAGCCCCTCAGTACTGCGTTATCAAGGACGGCGGGCCGAACGGGTACCCCCCTGGAACTGGCACGAGTTAACAGAACGCGGTGTGGAGCAGTATGCACCTCTAACATAATTAATTAAAACGAATATGGTTAAAAAACTAAGGTGGAGAGAAGAAGAAAACACCCATCCAACATCAACTTCAAACTCTGACACACACACACACACACACACACCGCTTCACCCTTTCACCACACATAAAACAACTATACCTGGGGGTGGAAGGAAGGTCACCCTCAGAAAGAGGAATGGAAGGCTGTGTAGAGTGAAGTGCTTTTATGAGCCAGGCCTCAATTTGGTATGAAGACACTATCAAATTGGGATGGTATAGGAGTATCTAAGAAGCCTGAGTATGTGATTTTTCAAATCCTTCTGGAGTTAGATTTGTTGAATAAAATTGTCTTTACTTGGAGCTATTTAAGGAACCTAGTCATTTAACCCAGGGAATAGTGGGAAGTCTTTGGAGTCAGTTTGATTTTGCACACTGCCCTTAGAAGATCCATTTGCAGAAGATAATTTCTCTGAATACTTTGGCCTTGGCCGCCAGGCCCAACGCATGCTAGAGGTGAACTCTCCAGTCACCGTCAGGTTAGGTGCATTTTTGCCCGTATTTGCAAAGCTTTCTCTTCCATCCTTAACTCTCTCTCCTTTTCCTCCTCTCACCATACGTGTATACTCATGTCTTTGAGAGAAAGTTCATTGTTGAAGCTTTGGGGTCATTTATGTGATGATGGGTGCATTTATGTCTCCACAGCTCCAGAGGCTGTTCCTGACCTCCAGGGACTATACTCTCAATTTTGTAAAGAAAATTCCCGGAAAGCTAAGCTGTTTATGTTTCCTATACTCCGAGAAATGGAAGAACAAATGAAAAAGGGGTAAGGAAGATAAGTATCTGTATCCGTATCAGAAATATTTACCTATTCTCCTATCTATGAAAATCCTGGACTGCTCAGGGATTCTTATCCCCACTTGAAAGTGGCTTGGTAAAATGGACATAGCTTTTGACTCAGGTAAATAAGAAGATAGTGACACTGTTAGGTGCTGTCAGACACAGAAGAGCACTGGACCAGGAGTCCACAAGCCTGGGCTCCAGACTGCCTGCAGTGCCTATGAGTTGGGTTCATTTAGGTAAATCCCCAAAGTTTTCAATGTTCTTATGTAGAAAGTAGGACTGATGGTTGCTTTGTCAACTTGACACAACCTAGAATCATCTGGAAAGAGTGTCTACACTGGATTGGCCTGTGGGTATGTCTGTTGGGGAGTTAATGTTAATTGATGTAGGACAGCCCAGCCCAATGCAGACAGTGTCATCCCCTAGGCAGGTGCTCCTGAACTGTTGCCAGTATAGAAATCAAGCTCAACAAGCGAATGAGCATGCTTAGGTTATTTCTCTTGATTGGGGGTGTGATGTGACTAGCAGCCTCTGCTGTGACTTCCCTTCAGTAATGGGCTGTAACCTGGAATTGTGAGCTCAAGTAAACCCCGTCTCTTCTAAGTTGCTTTTAGTCAGCATGTTTTATCACAACAGAAATGAAATTAAGACAGTGGGGATTCTTCAATGTGTGCATTAAGGGAGACCCTGTCCCAAAAATACTAAAAAAGAGAAATAAATTAGTTATATTAATATGTTTTTATTGGTTTAGTGGTTTGCAAAGTGTGTCGAATATCCAGCAGTTTTATCTGGGATAAATGTGCTACGTACTTGTAAGTTTACCGCGTATGTTCTGCACACTCGATTCCAGGAAATGTTATCTGTGACGTTACTACTTCAGTCTTCATGTATCAAAATTTTCCTCCTCCTTTTTCTTTTATATTTTGATAGAAAGAGAGGGATCCTACTAAGCATTGCTGGTAACAATCGCTTGCTCTCAATAGAAAGACTCACAGAGGAAGATTTTTGGCTTATTTCCAAAGTTTTGGAGAATCAGTCACATATCACTGGTACGTCTGCTTAAGAATAAATTTTGCGCCAGGCGTGGTGGCACACGCCTTTAATCCTAGCCCTTGGGATGCAGAGGCAGGCGGATCTTTGTGAGTTCAAGGCTAGCCTGGTCTACAGAGTGAGTTCCAGGACAGCTGGGGCTACAGGGAGACCCTGTCTCAAAAAGATAATGATTTTCTATTTTTTTACTTTTATTATTTATTTTTATGTGTATGAATGTATTGTCTGCATGTAGGTTTGTGCACCCATGTCATGCAATGCCTCGGAGGTCAGAAGAGGGCATCAGATTCCCCTGGAATTGGAGTTAAAGACGGTTCTCAGCCGCAATGTGGGTGCTGGGGATCGAACCCAGGTCCTCTGCAAGAGCAGTTGGTGCTCTTAACTGCTAGGCCATCTCTCTAGCCCCTTTCCTTCTCTTTAAATGGTAGTTGCTTTTGCTGGAATTCAGCACATGAAGATTTTATTTGGAGATAAAAGTTCAAAAAAATTAAATTGTGTCTGTGCGGTGTAGGCCCATGAGTGCAGGTGCCGTGGAGGCGACAGGCATCAAGTTCCCCATGAGCTGGAGTTGCAGATAGTTGTGAGCTGCCCAACCTGCTCAGTAAGTCTTTGGAAGATCAATACATGCTCTTAATCTCTGAGCCATCCCTCCAGCCTAAACACTTTTAATTAAATAAGGTATGTGCATATAACTGATTGATTTCCAATAGGACAAATGTAATACCTTCTTTTTCTCCTTATAGAAACAACCATGTATCACTTACTTAAACCTTATGTTTAATGATATCGGGCCTGATGGTGGAGAACTGATTGCTAAAGCACTCCATGTAAGCAGTTACATACATCTAAGTAGCATTTCATTTGGTAGTGTGGAAACAACAGATTGAAACATTGATGTGGACTTATATGTTATTTCAGTTTTGTATGAATGTATATTTTTAATGCACTTCAGTTTTTTAAAACGTGTGCATCTTACCTGAAAATTTTGAGCTCATTTTAAAACAACAGCTTTGCTGGCTTTGAGTGGCACACACTTGTAACCCTAGAACCTGGAAGGCACAGGGAGGAAGACCATTGAGTCCAAGGCCAGCCAGGGTGCGCCATGTCCACAAAGGAGTGCCAACCTTCCTTTCTTTGCTTCCTGACTGCAGATGCAGCAGGACCAGCACCTTCCATTCCTGCTGCTATGCTTCCCCACCATAAAGGATGTATGCCGTGACTGTTCCCAAAGTAACCCTTTCCTCCCTAAACTACTTCTTGACAAGCATGACGAATTGTGTGCTTTCAGCACTTAACTCTGTTGTGTGGCTTTACCTCAGTAAGAAAGTAATGCATTTTTCTTAGGAAACAGAATTTTCAAAGAAAGTACATTAAAATCTGCTTTATTTATTGGCTATTGTTTGGGCATCTTTCTTGATCATTCTATTAAACTACTGAAGTAGCTTTTCATTGTTGGGAAACTGAAGGCTACTTTTCCATGGAACATATCCCTTTCTTCATGGGCGAAAATTGAGCATGGGTCTGAAAATAGTAATTCGGATTCCTGGCTCATTTAATTGGGGGAATTTTGTAGACTCGAACAAGTAAGTTTGCCTTTTTTTTTTTTTTTTTCAGAAGAATAAAACTCTCAAATACTTGAGAATGACTGGAAATAAGATTGAAAATAAAGGTGGCATGTTTTTTGCTTCAATGCTGCAAATCAACTCATCCTTGGAGAAATTGGATCTGGGGGACTGCGATCTGGTGAGTGAATTGGTTATGAGAAGATCATGCTGACCAGGGAGGTGAGTGTTTCTCTCACAAAATCAGCAGAGACCTGTTCATAGGCCAGCCAGTTGACAGGGATTTCGTTGTTGTTTCTTTGTATTTTGTTTTGGTTTTGCTTTTTTGAGTCAGGGTCCTGCCATGTAGCCCAAGCTGGCCTGGCATTCACTGCTTCAGCCTTCCCCGCTGGGATTACAGGCAGATGCCATTACCCCCACAGAAGACAGGTCGTCAATAGTTAATCTGCCCCTGTGGTGTTCTGTTGACACAATAATATACACTATTAACAAATCGAATTACAGTAAATACCATATTAGAAAAATGTCGAGCAGAATAAACATCTAAACACAATTAGTAACTCAATTTATATGGGATTTAAAGAAAAAGATCATGTTGATTTACATTTACATTAACAAATACTATTTCGGCTGGGCGTGGTGGTGCACGCCTTTAATCCTAGCACTTGGGAGGCAGAGGCAGGCGGATCTTTGTGAGTTCAAAGCCAGCCTGGTCTACAGAGTGAGTTCCAGAACAGCTGGGGCTACAGGGAGACCCTGTCTTGGTCTTGAAAAGACCAAAAAAAAAAAAAAAGAAAAAAAATCCAAACAAATACTATTTCATTAGTATTGATATAAATTTCTTTATTGAAAATATTTTGCAGTAAATGTTGTACATGAACACTTACTGATTATGCTAGAAGGCACTCTGTGCTATCCTCTGGCCAGATAATGAGAAGCTTTTCTAAATACCCTCACACTCTGGGCTGCACTTTCTCAAACATGCTTTCACGTCAAACTTTCAGATCTATTGTTTAGGCTCAGATTAAGGGCAATCGGTAGGTCACAAAACTGTAATAGGTTTGGAAGGACTTTTTTTTTTTTCCCTTATAAAAGAAAGAGTTTATGGACTTTTTTTTTTTTTTTTAATGTAGATGCAGCCAGTATGGCATGGAAAGCACTGATTCAATATTCACTGTTCAGTCTTCACAGTGACTGCACACCAGTCACTGTGCTAGACATGAAGGCTGTAACACGGAATCAGAAATGTCTCTGCCTTACAGAGCTTGTCATTTTCCTTGGAAAAATGTCAAAGAAGAAATAGAGAAAAGTGGGGCTGGAGAGATGGCTCAGCGGTTAAGAGCACTGACTGCTCTTGCAGAGGACTTGGGTTCAATTCCCAGCACCCACATGGCAGCTAAGAACTGTCTTTGACTCCAGTTCCAGGGGAATCTGATGCCCTCTCTGACCTCCGAGGCATTGCATGACATGGGTGCACAAACCTACATGCAGACAGTACACTCATACACATAAAAAGTAATAAATTAAAAAAAATAGAGGAAAGTGCTATAAAGATCGCCAACGACTCTTATAATGGGGAGGGGTCATTTTATTTGATGAGATGGTTGACTGAAACCCAAGGAGGCAATATTTAGACGTCATGAAGCCCAAGGAAAACTGAAGGTTATGTGGCAAAACATTGTAAACAGAGGATCTAGCATACACAGACACTAAGATGGTATTTCTCACGTATGAAGTGGGCTGCAGACTAAGTTAATTTTGGTGTTTACTTTCACAGTTTTCTATTTATTTCAAGGGATTAAAGCTTTTTATATCTGTGACACAGTTTTATTCTAAAATAAATATAAGGGGGCTGGAGAGATAGCTCAGTAGTCAAGTGCATTTGATCTGTGACAGAAATGCTGAGTCCCGTGGCTCACAGATGCCTGCGAGGGAACTCTATCTCGAGGGAATCCAAAGCCCTGTTACACCTGCACTTGTACCCACACACACATAATTGAAATTAAAAGGGGTGTCTAGGTAACAGAGTGAGTTCAACTTGGCCAGACCATGTCTCAAAAAAAAATTTTTTTTAAAAAAGGAAGGTCTGCAGATGTCTCTTAGTGGTATAATTCACACTTAGTACTCACAAGATTCCAGGTTTAATCCTTGGTGCTGCAAAAAAATTAAAATTACTTAAATAGGACTGTATTAAATCAGTGAAACAGTACTATGTAGACATTGCCATAGTCACATATGGTAAGTCATGAGGGAGATATATGAAAAGTGAAACATCAAGTCTGATGGGTATTAAGAGCTGAGAATTTGAGTGTGTGAGCAGAACTGAGCGCCTTCATCTAGGAGTCAGGGCTAGGCCATGCGTAGATTAGAAGACTCACCCAACAGAAATGCAAGTCATGGAAACACCTCAAGTTGAGGGTTGACATGGCCTGACTGATGCTTTTCAAAGATCACAGGTTTCTCTGTGGGAATTGGAGGGGGGCAAGGAGAGGCTAACAGGCCACTAAGACAGCTGCCACAGTCACCCAGGTTTGAGATGGGGAGCACTTTGGCAGGAGAGAGAGCCACAGAGATGGACTGATTTGGGACATCTTTAGGAGGCAGAATGTTAAGACTTAGTGATCAACTGGATGGGGGACACTGATGAAAGCCATTTATTTACCAGCCTCACAGCTGGGTGTGTGTGATGGCATCCATCAGAAAATGAACATCGGCTCTTCCAACCAGCGAGCCTACAGGAGCTGCGAAAGTGCAGGTAGCAGCCCTTCCTGACACACACACTTACACCAGTGCGAAAATGAAAGACTACACAAGGATATAAGGACCTTGGCTGGGAGCCACAGTGAGCCTCTTCACTGTGGCTCTGCATTGTCCAGAATCCTGAGGACTGAGGAGCAAGCCCAGAGACAAAGGCTGCAGAAACAGACTGGACTGTTAGGAAATCCTCCTGCACGCTGCAGATTTTAGTGAAGGTGGCGAGAGACAGAGCAGCAACTCACTGAAATGTTCACTGAAGAAATGCTTCAACTTTTGAAAAACAATTTTGATTTACCACAATTCTGATAATTATCTTGAAATTTTAGTGTGGGGATATTAATTTATATATGGTCATCTTCCTTAATGAATTTACTTGATTTCAGGGAATGCAAAGTGTGATAGCATTTGCTACTGTCCTAATTCAAAACAGAGCCATCAAGAGCATCAACCTCAACCGGCCTATACTATATGGAGAAGAGGTATGTGCTCAAAGTGATGACAAAAAAAAAAAAAAAAGGTGATGACAAGACGGGGCTAAGACTAAGCTCCTATACACTGTTCTTAGAATTGGCCTGGTTAAATATAAGCACTGCTTATGAGCTAAAACTATTAAAAATTATAAATTCTTGATGACTTGCATACTTTCAATGTTGCTTATTTAAGCAGCAAACCCATTATCGTTTATTGTGAAACTCAAGTTCTGTGTAAACCTCTATCAACAATTAAGATGAAATTACTTGTGCTTAAAGCTTTATAGGCCATGATATGAACCCAGTGTCAGCTGTTTTATAAGCCTTTTTTTTTTTGGTCTTTTCGAAACAGGGTCTCCCTGTAACCCCAGCTGTCCTGGAACTCACTCTAGACCAGGTTGGCCTTGAACTCACAAAGATCTGCCTGCCTCCGGAGTGCTTGGATTAAAGGTGTGTGCCACCACACCGGCTTATAAGCCTATTAAAATTTTTTTTTAATTTTATGTATGTGAGTATATTGCTTGCAAGTGTGTAAGTGCACCCATGTTGTGTAGTGCCCATAAAGATCACAAGAGGGTGTTGGATCCCCTGGAGCTGGAGGTATGGATGGATGTTAGCTGCCATGTGGGTGCTGGGACTCAAACCTGCGTCCTCTGTAAGAGCAAGTGCTCTTAACAATTAAGCCATCTCTCCAACCCCATTATGTGTTATATTGATATGGCTGAACCATTACATCTTGGAGCACATGAGCAGTGAACAGCAAAATGCGTATGGGTAGCTGTTTGGCAAGTGTGAACTTGATCCAACCTATAGATTTGGGGCTTGCTGGAGGAAACCCAAGCTGTGGGTTTCCTCCTGCCCAGGCCCTGCCTCTGGCCCGCTGCTTCTGGCCCCACTTGCCTTCTCTTCTCCAATGTAGCCACCTCCCCTTAAGTGACTATGTAGCAGAAGCTTATTTCCTTAGGGTTTGCTCTTCCCTAACAGAAGACTGTAAGCCTATGTATTCTTACCAAGAATAAGCAAAGGAGATAAAAACCTCTAAGATGCGGGCATGGTGGCACATGCCTTTAATCCCAGCATTCTGGTGGCAGAGGCAGGCAGATCTCCCTGAGTTCAAGGGCAGCCTGGTCTACATAGTGAGTTCCAGGCCAGCTGAGGCTACAGGGAGACATTGTCTCAAAAAGACAGAAAATAAAGTGTTTGAGTATATGTGTCTCTGTGTATGATGGCTATGAGGGTGCCCCAAGGCCAGAAGAGGGTGTCTGTCATATCCTTGAAACTCCAGTTACAGGTGGTTGTGAGCAACCTCATGTGGGTGCTGGAAACTGAACTCAGGTCCTTTGAAAAAGCGTTAAGCACTCTTAACTGCTGAGCCATCTCTCCAGCTCCCCTTTTCAAGCTTTTTAGTATTACATCTGTCCCAGGGCAGAGCAGTGGAGGAGATTTAGAAGTCTATACTTCTGGGCTGGAGAGATGGCCTAGTGGTTAAGAGCGTCGACTGCTCTTGCAGAGGACCCGGGTTTGATCCCTAGCATCCACATGGTGGCTGAGAACCGTCTTTAACTCCAGTTCCAGGGGAATCTGACACCCTCTTCTGACCTCTGAGGCATTTCCCGACACGGGTGCACAGACCTACATGCAGACAGTACATTCATACACATACAAAATAAATAAAATAAAAAAAAATAGAAGTCTATTCTTCTAAGATTCCAAACATATAGCACTTCTTGGAGTACATATTTTCTGTGTGAAAATGGTCATTTCAACAAATCACAGAATTAGACTACTGAACAATGTTTGCGGTTTGACTAAGGCACTTATTTTGTTAACTGTGATGGAAGCATAATTCCACTTATTTTGTTGTAGGAAAGGAAATTGAGGTCCTTCTAGATGAAATCATTTGCCCATGGTTCTGGAGCTAGTCAAAGGTAAAGCTAACATGTAGGCAGGCAGGCAGGCAGGCAAGGCACCATTTGCTCCACCTTCCTCCCAGGCACCATATGGGGCAGGAGTGTGTCAGCATATGGCTCACATGGATGGTCGGTCACCCCCTTTACACGATTCCTCAGTGGTTGGTGATAACCCTTGATAGAGACAGATGATGCTTCCCTTTCCCAGACAGGGCCACAGGCTGTGAGGGGGAGGAAATCCTGTCTAACCTAAAGACTAGTCTGAAGCTAAACAGAAATAGAAACATGATGCACCACCCTCAGGTAAGGCCATGAAGAGCCGTCTTTGAACGGGAGGCGTCTGTACAGGCCCAGAGCCTCTCCCTCCCTGCAGCTGCTCCCAGACCTTCACTGATTTTTTTAAGTTAAAAATCTTAAACTTTCAGCCGGGCGTGGTGGCACACGCCTTTAGTCCTAGCACTTGGGAGGCAGAGGCAGGCGAATCTTTGTAAGTTCAAGGCCAGCCTGGTCTACAGAGTGAGTTCCAGGACAGCTGGGGCTTCAGGGAGACCCTGTCCTCGAAACAGACAAAAAAAAAAAAAAAAAATCTTAAACTTTCTCTCTTCTGCCCTTTTCCATTTTCCTTCCCGCACAGCAGCTTAGTCTTTACCGAGTCTGCCTTGTCTCCTTTGTCTAATACCAGTAAGTCATCCTCAAGTTTCGGGCTGTGTCCATTTTTTTTTTTTTTTTGGTCTTTTTGAGACAGGGTCTCCCTGTAGCTCTGGCTGTCCTGGAACTCGTTATGTAGACCAGGCTGTCCTTGAACTCACAAAAATCCACCTGCCTCTGCCTCCCAAGTGCTAGGATTAAAGGTGTGCCACCACGCCCAGTGGCTGTGTCCATTTTTAAATTCTTCTTATCTTCAAGCCCAAGAACCTACAAAAGGGACCTTATATCCATTGTGACATCTGAAAAGGTTTGGTTATTAAAAAGCTCATGAGCTTTTTGCTACAATGTGGTTTTGTTTAACTGTCAGTGCATTTTGTTTACTTTTACATCACAGCAGATAGTTGTCCATTTTCCTTTGCATTCCCAACAATTTTAAGACTTCTTTTATTTATTTGAATGTATTGTCTGCATGTAGGTCTGTGCACCCGTGTCGTGCAATGCCACGGAGATCAGAAGAGGGCGTCGGATTCCCCTGGAACTGGAGTTCTCCTGGAACTGGAGTTACAGATGGTTCTCAGCAGCCACGTGGGTGCTGGGGATCGAACCCAGGTCCTCTGCAAGAGCAGTCAGTGCTCTTAACCGCTAGGCCATCTCTCCAGCCCCAATTTTAAGACATAAAAATGTTTGGCCCACTTATATTTTCATTTTGCTAAAAAATTAGAATACCTGGTATCCAAATCCTGAGAAATTGATTGACATATATATATATATATCAATTTGATATATATGATATATATCAAAATATGTTCAGAAATTGGAATCATTACAAAAGTTGGATAAATCAGATTTGTTTTGAAAATATACTCAAGGTTGAGAAATGTCTTTGTGCTTTGTCTTAAAGCCTTCAAATGGTGATCAGTAGCAAAGGCATGGAAAGTTTAGACAGTATAAATAAAACCAACTGTTTTGATAGTTTTCCTTTCTTTGTCTTTTGAGACAGGGTCTCCCTGTAGCCCCAGCTGTCTTGGAACTCACTCTGTAGACCAGGCTGGCCTTGAACTCACAAAGATCCGCCTGCCTCTGCCTCCCAAGTGCTAGAATTAAAGGCATGCGCCACCATGCCCGGCGATAGTTTTCCTTTCTAAAGGACACAGTATTGTTTTTGTAAACCAAATTATCCATCTTCTTTAAAAATTGGTTATTGTCTTTCCAAGCTCCTGCTACCTATGTCTAAGGTATAAAATACACCATTTGGAGCTGGACATAATGGTATGCAGTTGTTAATTTCAGGGGTCTTGGGAGGCTAAGGCAGGAAAGTGTTGCGTTGCCAGGCCAGACCAGACTATGTAGTGAGAGAGACTTTGTCTACTCTCCATCACCGACCACCAACCCAAGACATGATTTGGAGCAGTAATAATGGTTTTAGACCAAAGGCAAATTATGGTAGCATACCAATAGTTTTTGTTTTTACCTGTGTTTGTTATGTGTGCCTCTGTGTACCTATGAGGATGCATGCAGAAGAGAAGTCAGGTGTCTTTCTCTATTGCTCTCTGCCTTATTATTCCCTTGAAACAGGCTCTCTCACTGAACCCGAATCTCTCTGGATTAGGCTAGCTGGCCACTGAACACTGGGGACCTGCCTCTGTTTACCTGGCAACATTGGTGTTTCAGAATAATGAGTTCATGCCTGGCTTCTTCCATGTGGGTGCTGGGGAATTTGAACTCAGGTCCCCAATGCAGGCACTCTTACCCACTGAGCCATCTCAGTCCTAGGATAATAGTCTTAATATAATCTAACATGCTAATTTAAGTCCACATGTGATGGCATACACCTGTAATCCCAGGCCTTGGGAGGCTGAGGCAAGAGAGTCAAGGTTGAGACTACCCTGGGCTACATAAATGAGACTCTGTATTAAAAACAAAAACAGGGGGAGGGGTGCTGGAGAGATGGCTCAGTGGTTAAGAGCACTGACTGCTCTTGCACAGGACCCGGGTTCGATTCCCAGCACCCACATGGCAGCTCATAACCATCCATAACTCCAGTTTTAGGAGGATCTGACGCCCTCTTCTGACCTCCATGGGCACTGCACAACACTGGTGTACTTACATACATGCACACGATACACTCATACACATAAACTTTAATTAAATATTAAAATATAACAAAACAACCCACCTAACTTAAAAAAATGCATGTGGGGACTGCAGAGATGGCTCAGTGGTTCACAGCATCCACGTGGCAGCTCACAGGTCAGGGAGTCTGTCACTCTCTCCTGGTCTCCACGAGCACTGAATATATGTGGTGCAAATACATACATGCATGCAGACAAAAATTGCAAAAAACTTTAAAAAACACAATGTTTGAAATGGACATGTAATACTTCAAAATTAGAACAAGATTTTATCTGTTTTCAGGAAGAGTCTACAGTCCATATAGGGCACATGTTGAAAGAAAATTGCTTCCTTGTTGAACTACATATATGTAAACACGGTATAAAAAACTATGGCATGGAACAGTTATGTGCTGCATTGTATCTAAACAGTAGCCTCCGATATCTTGATGTCAGCTGGTAAGTAACAATCACATGGTCATAACATGGAGATTACATGAGGATAAGCTACCTGAATGTCCACAGGACAAAGGGTAAATGATAATCACACAATGACAATGCAGAAATTACACATGAGGGTAAGCAACACAAATGTTCGAAGTATATAGTATATGTATCTGTTAGGCACTATTTTCAGTAACTAGAAAATGCAACCATTGTTGTCAACTTTTTCCCAAGCTGTAAGATTATTAAGTTAGTTTTATACCATGTCATATCTGTAATGGCTTGAATGGATAGTTTCATTATGTTAAATAGATGGGAGGATACTTTTTCATTCTTAGAAATTGAGCAAACTAACATAGAAAGTATTGTTTACTATATGTTTTCAAGTATCTTATGAGTGTAAGAAAAATGCATTTCACTTTAAAATACCACTAAATGTTTCCTTCCCTAGCAATAAAATAACTTATGACGGAATAGCGCACTTGGCTGATGTACTGAAAAGCAACACCACCTTGGAGGTGATCGACCTTTCTTTTAACAGAATAGAAAACACAGGAGCAATTTACCTCAGCGAAACTCTCACGTCACACAACAGGAGTCTTAAAGGGTTAGTACAATTTTCTATTTAATCAAAATAACTAATAAAACTTAAAAGTAGTATCTTTTAAAACTTAAAGAGTATTGGGTGTGGTAGTGCATGCCTTTAATCCCAGCATTCAGAAGGCAGACAGAGGCAGGCAGATTTTTGTGAAAGAGGCCACCCTTGTCTACATAGTGAGTTCCAGGCCAGGTAGGGCTACAGGGAGACCCTGTCTCAACAAAATGAATCAAACAAATAGAAACAAAAAAATTAAAACGATTCTACAGATGATTGCTTGTTAAAATTCATAAAATTGTTATCTGTCCAAATTATAACAGAAAAACTATAAACATTCAATGAAACTTATATTTGTAACACACATTCACTATTATGCTTTTTTATCTGTAACCCAACATTTATGGAATAAAATAAAACAAAAAGGCCATTTTATTTATTTATTTTGGTATTTTTGAGACAGGGTCTCCCTGTAGCCACAGCTGTCCTGGAACTCATTCTGTAGACCATGCTGGCCTTGAACTCACAAAGATCCGCCTGCCTCTGCCTCCCAAGTGCTAGGATTAAAGGCGTGCACCACCATGCCCGGCTAAAAAAAAAAAAAAAGGCCATTTTAAAATATAGGTAGCTTTCCTAAGTACATGAAACATTCAATAAGAAAGTTCTTTGGACTAAAGAATATATGGTCAGCCGGGCGTGGTGGTGCACGCCTTTAATCCTAGCACTTGGGAGGCAGAGGCAGAGGCAGGCGGGATCTTTGTGAGTTCAAGGCCAGCCTGGTCTACAGAATGAGTTCTAGGACAGCTGGGGCTACAGGGAGACCCTGTCTTGAAAAGATAAAAAAAAAAACCCAAAAATGAAAGTGGCTTTAATAAATGTTCATATGGGGGCTGAAGAGATGGCTCAGCAGTTAAGAGCACCAACTACTCTTCCAGAGGACCCGGGTTCGATTCCCAGCACCCACATTAAGAACCATCTTAAGTTGGGTGTGGTGGTGCATGCCTTTAATCCCAGCACTCAGGAGGCAGAGGCAGGTGGATCTCTGTGAGTTCAAGGCCAGCCTGGTCTACAGGGCTAGTTCCAGGCCAACTGGGGCTATAGGGAGACCCTGTCTCAAACACACACACACACACACACACACACACACACACACACACACACACACAAAAGCTGGCTTAAGCATTCTTTCTCTGTGGGACTATATCATTTCAGCATTATTTTTCTTCCCTACAGACTGTCCGTAGTCAGCAACAAGATAGAGGGAGAAGGGCTTGTTGCACTTTCAAACTCAATGAAAACAAACTTCGTGTTATCTAATATATATATTTGGGGAAACAAATTTGATGAGGCAACATGTGTGGTAAGTTTTTTCTTTAATACAGGCTTTTCCTGGATTCTTCTCTATAACCCCAGATACAGTTCCTTTTAGAGATGGTTTCAGAGTATGGTAGGACACTACAGTTTTGGCAATTTTTAATTTAGGTTCTAAAAATTAGTTACTAAGGGCTGGAGAGATGGCCTAGCGGTTAAGAGCGCCGACCGCTCTTACAGAGGACCCGGGTTCGATCCCCAGCACCCACATGGCGGCCGAGAGCCGTCTGAAACTCCAATTCCAGGAGAACTCCAGCTCCAGGGGAATCCGAGACCCTCTTCTGACCTCCGCGGCATTACACAACACGGGTGCACAGACCTGCATGCAGACAGTACATTGATACACATACAGAAATAAATAAAATTAAATAAAAAAAATTAGTTACTAAAAGTTTTGTGGTTAAAATAAGAAAACAGATACCATAAACTAGTATTAAAGATTAGTGAATCAGCCGGCGTGGGGGCCACAACCTTTAATCCTAGCACTGGGGAGGCAGAGGCAGGTGGATCTTTGTGGAGTTCCAGGCCAGCTGGTCTACAGAGCGAGTTCCAGGACAGCTGGGCTACAGGGAATGACCCCTTTGTCTGAAACGACCAAAAAAAAAAAAAAAAATAGATTAGTGAATTATATAGTTCCAATTCCTCCAAAGGAAAAATTTATAATAGTTGACTTGATGTAGTAAAATTTCTAACCTGTTCTGGATATGTCATGATAAAGAATTAGAGAGGTAATGTACAAACTGCCATTATACTTAGTAATTTGCTCATGTGGATCCTGAGGGCCTTGGATATTACTTTGGAAACAAAAAGCATAACAAATAGTGTTCATTTGGAAAGAATGGAGAGAAAAAAAAAGCTAAAATTCTCAAAATTTACAAAGGGACCAACCAAAATCCTACCATGAACAGGGAAATAAAATGCATACTACTCCCTAAAAAAACACCCAATAGGGGCTGGAGAGTTGGCTCAGTGGTTAAGAGCATTGACTGCTCTTGCAGAGGACCTGGGTTCGATTCCCAGCACCCACATGGTGGCTAAGATTGGTCTTGGGCTGGGCGTGGTGGTGCACACCTTTAATCTCAGCACTTGGGAGGCAGAGGCAGGTGGATCTCTGTGAGTTCAAGGCCAGCCAAGCCAACTGGGACTAAAGGGAGACCCTGTCTCATTAAAACAACAACAACAACAACAACAACAACAAAAACCCACCACAAAACCACCCATAGTTTTAAAAAAGCATCTATATCCTTTAGTAGTTCTGCACAGTGGAAGCTGTGTAAATTATTTTGGAACCAAGGATATGAAAAGCTGAAATAGAAAGTGATCCAAAACTTCGAAATCTTTTTATGACTAAATTTCTACCTCTTTTTCTGTAATGGCAACTTTACTGACAAAGCAGTTCAATAAGTTTGTATGATACCTTTACATAGACACCAAGGATCTATTAGGATAAACAAAGAAAATTCTACAATTGGCCCATGCAAGCTGAAGCCAGATAAAAACCCAGCACAGATGTGGGGAAATGGTGACTATGGGGAGAGGAAGACTTGGTCTTTAAGGGAGGGGCTAGCCGGGCTGAGCAGGCCCCCGCGGATGGACGCCAACTGAAGGACACCTGGTACACGAATGCGACTTGATAGACCTTAACACATATGACAGAATGCATTAAATCTGGTGGGGGGCCTATGGGAGGTGTGCAGAATAGGAGGTGCTAAATATGACCAAGATGGAGGAAATGTTCAAAAAAGAAAAAAATTATCTGAAAAGGAAATGATTGATAGGGTACATCGAGTAGGCTGGAATCTCCTTTCTTAGCTAAAACTTGCATATTGACTTCATGGTTGTGTGAACTCCATAGGACATAGTAGTTTTATGTTCAAATACTGTTTTGTTGTTGTTGTTTGTTTGAGATTCGAGACCTATGATCAAAAATTTTTTTTTTGAGACAGGGTCTCCATGTAGCCACAGGTGGTCTAGAACTTTTGATATAGATCAGGCTGGCCTCAATCTCACAGAAATCTACCTGCCTCTGCCTCCTGGGTGCTGGGATTAAAGGTGTGCTCTACCACCCCTGGCCTATCATTAGATTTATTTGAAGGAGGCAAGGTCTTGTTATGTAGCCTAGGCTGGTCTTGAACTCACAATCCTCTGCCTCAGTTTCTGCAGTGCTGGGAATATAGGCATGCACCAACATGTGGGGCTCTATCATCAGATTTTTGAGAGCATACAAAACAACCCTCCCCTACTGAACTGCCTGCTGAACTTAGTCCTCATGAGACTTGAAAAGCTTTTTTTTTTAATATTTTATTACTTTTTATGTGTATGAGTGCATTGCCTGCATGTATGTGAGTACAGGAGGTCAAAAGAGGGTACTGGATTCCCCTCTGGAGTGAAGGATGGTTCTGAGCCACCGTGTAGGTTTTGGGAATCCAACCCAGGTCTCTCCAAGAGCAGTCAGTGCTCTTAACCATTAGGCCATCTCTCCAGCCCCATAACTCTTAACATATAAAGAAGGCATGTTTTTAGTGTGTTAGTCATTTTTTTTATATTTCCAAGGTTGTGACCCTCAGGGCCGGAGAGGTGGCCTAGCAGTTAAGAGCACTGACTGCTCTTGCAGAGGACCCGGGTTCGATCCCCAGCGCCCACATGGCGGCTGAGAACCATCCGTAACTCCAATTCCAGGAGAACTCCAGTTCCAGGGGAATCCGACACCCTCTTCTGACCTCTGCGGCATTGTATGACACGGGTGCACAAACCTACATGCAGACAGCACATTCATACACATAAATAAATACAATTTTTAAAAAAGTTATAAAAGTAAGTTATGTAATATTACCATTTCATTATGTGTAATTAAATGAACAAATTCTACCTAAAATACCTGGCATATTAAAAATATTTTTATTTGGGGCCGGGCATGGTGGCACTCACCTTTATTCCCAGCACTTGCGAGGCAGAGGCAGGCAGACCTCTGTGAATTCAAGGCCAGCCTGGTCTACAGAGCTAGCTCCAGGCCAGCTGGGACTAAAGGGAGACCCTGTCTCAAAGACCAACAAAATACATATAGATATTTTAAACTATAAAATAACAGCGATATTGTTTGTTTGTATAACACTGTAAATTGAATAATTATATTCTTAATGATAGAGTTTTTCCTAAAAATCTAGGCATATTCAGATTTGATGATGAAGGGCCGGCTAATGCCAGACAATACAGATGTGGAGCCATATGTGGTGGATGGACACGTCTATCTTGCAGAAGTCTCCAATGGCCTTAAAAGGAATTACTACTGGACACCAACTTACGGAGACCCCAGTGACCTCTCATCTAGTGCAGGCTTTGCTCTTGTTCCCGTTGGTCAGCATCTGTAAGATGTTACCTATGTTTGTTAGACTGAGAATTGTTTTCATACAGTTGCCTCATCATTTTAATTTTTATTTATTTCATTTCTTTTTTTGAGACAGGGTCTCACTATTGTGGCCATGCTGGCCGAGAACTTGGTATGAAGACCAGGCTGGCTTCAAACTCACAGAGGTCTACCTGCCTCCTCCTCCCAACTACAAGGATTGAAGGATGCACCACCATACCCAACTGTCTCATCATTTTCAGAGATTATTATTTTATAGCTTGTTTTCTTCCTTTCATAAATTAGAACAAGTTACTCTTAGAAAATATGCAAAACTTGGGGCTGGAGAGATGGCCTAGCGGTTAAGAGTGCCGACTGCCCTTGCAGAGGACTCGGGATCAATCCCCAGCAACCACATGGCGGCTGAGAACCATCTTTAACTCCAGTTCCAGGGGAATCCGACACCCTCTTCTGACCTCCGTGGCATTGCACAACACGGGTGCACCAACCTACATGCAGACAGTACATTCATACACATAAAAAAAAGAAAAATATGCAAAACTTTGTGTAGCAGCCCCTTGTAAAAAACTATGATTCTTAATATAAAGACTAAAATTTTAACTCTGAAGAAACCAAAGAACTATACTAATTCTTTTCATGAGAAACTAACAAACAAAATCCAGACAGTGAAACAGTATGCAAGTAAAGGTCACACTAGGTATCTTAGCCAAATGTTCTTAAGAAGTGGTAGAAAG
Organism: Rhizomys pruinosus; assembly: GCA_009823505.1. Lineage (NCBI taxonomy): Eukaryota > Metazoa > Chordata > Mammalia > Rodentia > Spalacidae > Rhizomys > Rhizomys pruinosus. Next base: position 457,176 of record VZQC01013287.1, on the reverse strand, counting down.
GCTTCAGTTGGCAAATTCCCAGCAATTTCAAGAGGTTCCAAAGTTCAGAAGTTCAAAAACGATTCCAGTTTTTTTTTGTTGTTGTTTTTTTTTTTAATTTTTTTTTAAATTTATTTTTGTATGTGTATGAATGTATTGTCTGCATGCAGGTCTGTGCACCCGTGTCGTGCAATGCCGCGGAGGTCAGAAGAGGGTCTCAGATTCCCCTGGAACTGGAGCTCTCCTGGAATTGGAGTTACAGACGGTTCTTAGCCGCCATGTGGGTGCTGGGGATCGAACCCGGGTCCTCTGCAAGAGCTTCGGTGCTCTTAACCGCTAGGCTATCTCTCCAGCCCCGATTCCAGTTTTTTTAAAGTTGTTACAGATAGGTGTTAATGATAATTTCATAAAAAAAAATAGGCAAATAAAAACCTTCCTTCCATAGATACTTACTTTCCTGGTTTTATGTTACGTTCTATGTCTATTTGTTCAATCCTAGTACAATCCGCTCATGTTATTTAAGGAGCTACAGTTGAATTCACTTTTCCTTGCTTAGAAGTAGTCTGTCATATGCTGGGTAAGAGTCTACAGGATTCTGGAAAAACATGGCCTTTCAGGGTAAGACACAGACATTCAAATAACCCTTAGCAATTCAGTTTGCTTCCGAAGGCCCCAGTCTACTCCTATGTGCTACACTACGGCCTGGGAATGCATATATCCTTGCAAGGGAGAAGGGAACAGACAGCTGGAGGAAAAGCAAGGAGCTTACCTGAGCCTGCAGTGGGATGAAATGTGCCCCTTACACACACACAGGGATGCAGCTGATGGGGCCTTCATAAATAGATGGTCCACATCAAGAGAACTGAGGTGAGGCCAGTTCAGTCCACAACTACCAGCTCTTTTTACAGGCCACTACCTACTGCCACAGGAGGCTGGTAGAATGCTCAGACCCATTCATTCCAATCCCATCATGTCATGTAGGCTCCCCCACCCTTACCCCCACCCCCATATGTGGATGTCATTTGAGATAAAAGGTAGAAAGACAGCATTCTTCCAAAAGATGAGCAACAGAGCAGGCTTCCCATTGGCTGAGGCTCATTTTCTCTAGATGTCCCCTAGGTAAGGGGGACATGAAAATGCCATAGGAAAACTCCACTTCCTCTACACATCTTAACTGGGTGTTAAATTTGCAACCATCTTATACAACTTTCTTCTATTTCCCTCTTAGTAATCATCTTTTAAGACTCTGCTTAAATATAACCAATTATAGTTGTAGATAATGCTCATTTTACAGTGCTTCAAATCTGAAAGGAAGCAATTAAATGGCACACTTTCAAAGTATTTGATAATCACCATCCTGTTTATTGTCCACGCTCTTTTCATATTATCCCTGGGACTTTTGCGGGGGGGGGGGTTATTTTTCAGACAGGGTCTCCTTTAGCCCCAGCTGGCCTAGAACTCACTCTGTAGACCAGGCAGGCGTCTAACGCACAGAGATCCGACTGCCTCTGCCTCCCAAGTGCTGGGATTAAAGGCGTGCACCACCACGCCGGGCTCCATGGGACTATTTACAGTATTTGTTTGTTTGTTTGAGACAAGATCCCTTCTCTGAAAGCTCAACTTTCTCCTACTCATAACTTCCTGGAGACTTCTGCTTTTCTCCACTGACTTCCCAGGCCAATTCTAAAGGATCCTTTCCTTTACATATATATCTTACTTGATATTGCTTGCTGCATTTCATACCTAGGGTTCTTGAGATTCTGACCAGCTATCTAGCCTAAGAACTCCCTACTTCTCCCTGTAAGGGATTCAGTCAGCTGGGGTTACAAGTATGGAATCATATTACAAATGTGGCTGGTCAACCTCAACTATGTGGTATAGTCACTGATTATAAAGCTGGCTAAATCACTCCTTCCAAGGACTATCCTGGGCATTTCTGACTCTTGCTTCTCATTTAATACTTTCTGCATTCTGTCTAGTTTGCTCTTAAATCAGCCCCGTGCAGTTATCAGTCAGCTCATTTGCCTGACCCAGGTGACAATGACTCCTCCTCTCCACTCAGCAGCTCCTGTCTCACTTGTTACTCCTCAATGCTCACACATCCTGTTTTTTCTGGGGGGGGGGGGTCTTCTTTTGAGACAGGGCTCTGGACTCACTGCCATGTGGCCTTGAACTCACTATGTAGACTAGCTGTGAGTTTGAAGCTAGCCTGGGCTATTTAGTGAGTTCAAGGCCAACATAGTGATACACAGTGAAACCTTGTCTCAAGGAGGAGGAAAGAAAGAAGAGGAGAAAGAAAAAAGGGAGGAGGGAGGGAAGGTTCAATAACTCAATTTCAATGTTATTCATAATAGCAAAAATGTATAGTTTAATACATTTTAATCTTATTTGGTAGTATTCTAACCAAGTAACAGACCCAAAAGTCTCCAGATAAAAGTAGAAAAATTATATTCAAGCCGGGCGTGGTGGCGCACGCCTTTAATCCTAGCACTCGGGAGGCAGAGGCAGGTGGATCTTTGTGAGTTCAAGGCCAGCCTGGTCTACAGAGTGAGTTCCAGGTCAGCTGGGGCTACAGGGAGACACTGTCTCGAAAAGACCAAAAAAAAAAAAAAAAAAAAAAAAAAAAAAAAAGAAAAATTATATTTCAAAATTCATTTTAAATGCTTCTCACAGACAGAGCCTTAATATGCTCAGGACACTAGTTCTCAAGGTTTGGCATACACTCAGATCAACTGTGGGGCTATTCTAGCACACAGAATCTATGGAAATGACCTGATTCACTGGCTCTAAGACCACCTGGGTATCCATTCTGATAGGAATGAAGACATTAGGACTATTAGCCTAGGATAGTTTTTTTTTTTTTTTTGGTCTTTTTGAGACAGGGTCTCCCTGTAGCCCCAGCTGTCCTGGAACTCACTCTGTAGACCAGGCTGGCCTTGAACTCACAGAGATCCGCCTGCCTAGGATAGTTTTAAAAGTTAGTGTAATTGTCTACTTTGATTCATACAATTTCTGTAGGATTAAAAGATACAAAAATGATAAACAGCTGTTGCAATGAACTGACAAAGCCTTTACCTTGAAAAAATTTTGTTTTCTAGAAATACCTACAAAATTATCCTATGAAATTAAACAAACAATATTTAACAGCAAAATTCATTTAATATATAATTTACAATTTTTAAAAAGTCTAAAATCTAATACAGTAATAATACAAATACAAAACAAAATTAGAAAATAGTTTCCAAGATATTTAGGATTTTAAAGACTTTCAAGATCCCGTAATACTTAAATAATCAAGAATTTTTCCCCACACACTACATCATGACAAAATAAAGAACTTAACCAAAATCATCTGTTGTTAGAATGATTACCAGACACATCTAAAATATATGCATATTATGACAACCTCTTAGCATTATAAGGACACTCAGTCTTTAAGCTTTCTTTATGTGTACTGGAAGAGTAGATGATGAAGCCACATCAATTTAAAATAAATAATTTTAGCTAAGCAGATGATGCAATTTAAGAGAAAAAAAGAGGACAGCCCTATCCTCTCCATTTACATAAAATAAAACTGAAAATAACAAAATTTGAAACTTGTACGAAAAGGTAAAATGTTAATTACCAAGGTAGATGTTGCTGTATGTCTGTAATCCCAGTACTCTAGGGGTTCAGGGAAGATCATCGGTAGGAGGCCACCCTAGGTTACGTAGCAAGTTCTAGGCCAACCTTGGCTACACTGTCAGACCCTATTTCAAAATTAAAACAATAAATAAGTGAATAAAAAACGCCATCATGGTATCTTAGGAAATCTGGCAATTCTTGCCCTCTGTATAACCACGGTGTCATTGGAGCAATGTTTGGGTTCTGTTTTTGTTTTTTTTTATTTTTTTTCCTGGTCTTTTTGTGACAGGGTCTCCCTGTAGCCCCAGCTGGCCTGGAACTCATTATGTAGACCAGGCCGGCCTTGAGCTCACAGAGATCCACCTGCCTCTGCCTCCCAAGTGCCAGGATTAAAGGCATCTGACACCAGCTGGGTTCTGTTCTTTAATCCTTCTGCCTCAGCTTCCCAAAATGCTAGGATGACAGGGCCGAGCTAATATGCCTGGCTAACAATAGCACCTTTTTGGGATTTTTTTTTGTCTTTTTGAGACAGGGCGTCCCTTTAGCCCCAGCTGGCCAAACTTACTATGTAGACCAGGTTGGCCTTGATCTTGGCAGACAACCCCCTGCCTCTACCTCCTGAGAGCACTTTTTTAAGAAAGAAATTTTGTTTGTTAGATGCTTGGATTAATGAAGGTATAAATTAAACATAATCTTTCCACTTTAGCAGACTTGTTAGAAAGGTATGAATCTTTTTTCACTAATTTTTTACCTCCTAGTCAGTTATTATTGAACTTGAATAAGAATAGATCAGCGGTTAAGAGCACCGACTCTCTTGCAGAGGACCCGGGTTCGATTCCCAGCACCCACATGGTGGCTAAAAACCATTTTTAACTCCAGTTCCAGGGGAATCCAACACCCTCTTCTGACCTCTATGGCATTGCACGACACAGGTACACCAACCTACATGCAGACAGTACACTCACACACATAAAAAATTAAAGAAAATTAAAAAAAAAGACCAAAAAAGAAAAAAAAATTATATATATATATATATAATTATATATATATATATATTTATCTCCATGTCACTTAAAATGTGAAAACAAGTCACAACAAATTCATAGGTAAAATGAGAAACAGTTACAGTTTTTATCAGCACTATGGAAAATGACTGTGAAACTGATTACTTAATATCCAAAATGAGGCAGTGAAATAAATTAGTATGTGGGAAAAGTGTGATGCGAAGAACGGCAGCAAACACAGGGACAGGCTTCGATAAACACAGGGACAGGGCTCAATAAACACAGGGACAGGGTTCGATAAACACAGGGATAGGCTTCGATAAACACAGGGACAGGGTTCAATTCTCTCCGTTCCCTTGGAACAGAAGGGTGCTGTGAAGCACTGACAGCCAAAGCTGCAGGTGCCAGGGGAAATGACAAACCATCATTTACAGAAAATGCAAACATGAAATGGTTAGTTACCCCAAACTGTAGCTTACAAATGAAGTATGTTCATTTTATTTGCATGTGTGTGTCATGTGTGTTGCTATGGACAGAACCAGGGGCTCAGGCATGCTAATCAAGATCCCTGATTTTTCATTCAATATGTCAAATTTAGAAGCCAAGTGATTTCTAGTATGTATTTTTTTGGACAATTCTTCTTATGAATTTAATACTTATTTTAAAAATGTATAACTGACATAGACATGCTTATGAAAAAAATTTAAAATTGGTATATGCTCATTTCCAGCAGTCTACAAATCTAATAAAATATAAACTGAATCAAATTTTAAAACTCTCTTTACATAAAAACACAAATATCGGGGCTGAAGAGATGGCTCGGCAGTTAAGAGCGCCGACTGCTCCTGCAGAGAACCTGGGTTTGATTCCCAGCACCCACATGGTGGCTAAGAACCATCTTTAACTCCAGTTCCAGGGGAATCCAACACCCTCTTCTGACCTCCGAGGCACTGCATGACATGGGTGCACCAACCTACATGCAGACAGTATACTCATACACATTAAAAAAATAAAAATAAAAAATAAAGAAACACAACATCTATTTAAGAAAATCTAGTCTTAAAAGAAAATCTGTCTTGACTCTTGGTTTTCTCCAGAATATTCAGTTCCAAATGAACAAAACAGACATCATTTTTCTGGGTTTTAAGAGAAACATTTCTTTTGGCTTCATGAGAAAAATTACTTCTAAAGGAACATATAAAAAATAGCACAATTTTTATTTAGTACCTAAATTTTCATAGGCAGGATGATGAAATTTAATCCCTCTCCCCTCAGTTTATATATTGGTCTACTAGGTTTACAAACTAACAATCTGAAGCTGATATTAATGTATATTTTGCTTACGGGAATGAATTAAAAAAACCAAAAACCAAAAAACCCCAGGTCAGACTCTACCTCAGAAATGAAGGGTAAATAAAAAAATGCAACATAAAAATGGAATTAAGGCAGCTTTAGAAATGCCTAAAACTTAGCCATCCAAGAAGGTGCTACCATAGTATAGTTCATTCCTTAAAAAGTTGTTTGCTAGTTGTACACAAAGTCCAAAACCCAAACAAGCACTGACAGATGTAGCATTAAGGTGCTTTTACTTCAGTGGATGAAAAACAAGTCACATGGAGCTCAAACGGATGGGCGTAAATATAACTATGCACCTTACCAGAGATGTTTATGTTTATTACCAGAGATGTCTTAGCAATTCCTCAGTCAGTATAACTGTTGTAAAAAAATCAACTGTGGCTCTGAATACCCATTCACAGTTGACCTCAGCAGTGCATCTGAGGTTGGAGACTGGCCATCCGTGACAGGCAGAAGCATATGGTGGTCCTCCGTTCCAAGCGGAAGAGCTAAGGGTAGAGTCATCTCAGAAGGCTTCACGTCTATAGTTTCTGACAAAGGACTTTTTTGTATGGAATCCTGTTCATTCAAAGCATGATCGTCTACATTGGAATCTGGAGTTTTATCTGTACCTAAAATGAAAGGGGAAGGTACACGATCTTTAAAAACAAAATAATTGTCTGAGATAGACTAATCTATTTAAAAGGTCCCAGAAATTACACCCTGACCTCCACAAGCCTGTTTCTGTTACTGATATGCCTGATGTGTGCACCAACACCACCTATGAATATAGAATGGACTTCACCAATTTAGACTAGAGTCAACTTTTTCTTATCCACATTATAATGTGCTTATCATATTTCCTGTACCTCCCTCTGGCACCTATCTCTCTTATTGATGTTTACCATTCTACTCAGCTCTGTTTTGAATCCTTACCTAGGCTATCAATTCCTCAATGATAAATATGTTATACTTCTCCAATTCCAAATGTTGAATAGCAATATATCAGATACTCTTTCTTCACTGACTGTTCATACATTCTGTGGCTCCAAGTTTGAAATATAGCACTTTCATTTATCTTCAGAGGTAAGAAATTCTGCTCCACTAAAGAAATGATCACATTTACTAAAGACACACTTTTGCCTTCAGGTTTACAACCACCTTAACATGTTTTGCCATTCCAAAATGTTGATTATTTCATTAAACTCAATAAACGAGGAAGCCATCACTGCCTATCTGCTTTCATTAACTTATAATTCTCCGTATTTTTCTCACGCCACTCTTCAGTTCAAGCAGTCAAGAAACAACCTGTGTTGTCTTAGTGACAAGATATCAAAATGTCCTTTATGCTAGGCATGCTGCTGTAGTTAACCCCAGCACTCGGAAAGCACTTGCCATTATTTGCATTTGACATTTAAGCATAACATAAGAGGCTACTAGGTGTCAAGTTGACAAGGGGTGGACTTGTGATGATTAATCCTATTAATCCTGGGTGTCAACTTGACTGGATTAGGGATGAACAAATATGAGAAAGATCTTCAGATTGGATTATCTCCAGACGGAGGATGGCCCACCCTAAATGTGGTGTTACTTTCTGCCGGCAGCTAGTATAAAAGGCCATGGCAAAGGGAACTGGTCCCTTTTTCCTGCTGCTTGCTTTCTCTCTCACTGGTGAATCTGCCTTGCTGCTGTGATCAACTCTTTGGATCCCAGCGTGGACTGAGACTGGCAGATCTCCCAGAATCCATTGGGTCTTCAGCACCAGATTGGGACTAAGTAGACATCCAGCCTTGTGGACTGAGCAACTGGCTGGATTCTCAGCCTCTCCCGTATGGAGTAGCTATTGTTGGACCACTTGGACTCTATCCCGTGAGCGAACCAATAAATCTATCTCTGTGTGTGTGTGTGTGTGTGTATATATATATATATATATATATACACATATATACACACACATATATATATATGTGTGTGTATATATATCTATATCTATCAATCTATCTCTATCTATCTATCTATCTATCTATCTAGATATAGATATATATGCATTCATTCATTCATTCTATTGATTCTGTTTCTTTAGAGAGCCCTAATACAGATTTTGGTACCAGAGTGGGCTGTTGGCTGTGAAGAACCTGACCATGGGGTGTTTGAAGAAATGTGGAAGGCTTTGGAACTTTGGACTAGAAAAGCTGTTGACTGCTGTAAGCAGAGCTTAATGGGCCATTCTAGTAGAAGCCTAAAAGAAAGCAGTGCTGCTGAGAAAAATGTATTTCCAGAGGAAAATAAAGACTTAAGCAGCAACTGGGATATGAGTCTGGCTAGAGTTTGCCCACAGCCCAAACTGCTTGTCTGAGGCTAAGTTGAAAAGCAATGGACTAATTTCTTTGGCTGAGGATATTTCAAGACAGCCTAATGTAGAAATGGTGGTATGGCTATTAATGGTGAATCTTATACAGATCTATAGTGAAAAAGAGCAAATGGGGCAGAAAGAAATGCAGAATGTACAGTTTGGACTGGAAAAGTGAACTAGAGAGATTAATGTTGGAGCCAAGGCATGTGAAGGAGAGAATCCCTTTGATAAGATTAAAGTGATTAAGGAGAGGCCTAGATATTTACAAGTAAACAATGGAAAGAGTGAGATTAGGGCTGGAGAGATAGCCTAGCAAGGACTGCTCTTGCAGAGGACCTGGGTTCGACCCCCGGCACCCACATGGCAGCTGAGAACCGTCTGAAACTCCAATTCCAGGAGAACTCCAGTTCCAGGGGAATCCGACACCCTCTTCTGACATCCGCGGCATTGCACAACATGACACGGGTACACAGACATGCATGCAGACAGTACATTCATATACATAGAGAAAAATAAATTAAAAAATTAAAAAAAAAAGTGAGATTAAAGTGATTAAGGAGAGGCCTAGAGAGTTACAAGTAAACAATAGAAAGAGTACCTTCAGGGCAAGACCACACCCAGCTAAGCCTCAACTTTTGAAAGGAAAATACTGAAAGGGCAGAGAAAAGCTGTGAATGTGGGGGCTGGCTCAGCCGTTGGGAGCACTGAACCCTCTTGCAGAGGACCCGGGCTCGATTCCCAGCACCCACATGGCGGCAAAGAACCGTCTTTAATGACTCCAGTTCTAGGGGAATTATCAACTCTAGTTCCAGGAGAATCCAACACCCTCTTCTGACCTCCGCAGCACTGCATGACATGGGTGCACCTACCTACATGCAGACAGTACACTCATACACATAAAATAAAAATAAATAAATAAATAAAAGAAATAAAGTTGTGAATATGGTTGAAGTAGGCCAGGGTCCACCCCGAACTTGCAGCCAAACTTGGCAGTTTCATTTATGTGGTGCTGGCCTAAGGGGTCGTCAGTCCATGGTTTAGAGAGCAGCCAAGGCCAGCAGGGGCATCCCTGCATTAAGAAGGCCCTGATAGGCCATTGAGTGAAGGTGAAGCCTGGTTGGCAGCAGGGACCCCAAGAAGACATTCGAGATGCCAGAGCTGTGAGATATTTGCCAAGGAGAGCTGCATACAGGGAGTGGTACCAGCCTAAGAAAGAGATGTGTGTTGCAAGCAAAACTGGAAGAGCTGAGCCATCTAAGCCCTTTGGAAGTAAAGTCCCAGAAGTCGCACATGGAGCTACTGGACTTGCTGGTTTTCGGTCTTGTTTTAGTCCAGTATTTCCTCACTGTCCTCTATTCCTCCCTTTTGGAATGGGAATGTGTATTTGGTTCTACTGTATGTTGGGAGTTCTTTTGATTTTTACAAGAGCTTACAGTTAAGAGATTGGCTTGGGTCTCAGAAGAGACTTTGGACTGTAGACTTCTGAATAGAATTGAGACTGGTAAAGACTATGGGGACTTTTAAGGTTGGACTAAATGCATTTTGCATTTTATATGGTCATGAGCCTATGGGGGCCAGGGAGTGGAATGTCATGGTTTGAATGAGTGTTCCCCATAGGATTCAAGTATTCAGACATTTTGCCCCCAGTTAGTGGTGCTGTTTTGGAAGGTCTTAGAAGGTGTGGCCATGCTGGAGGAAGTACTGGGGGCGGGCTTAGAGAGTTTAACAAGCCTTGCTAGTCTCCAGTGACTCTCTCAGCTTCCTGTGCTCATTAGATGTGAACCTCAGCTTTCTGCTCCACCACGCCTCCAGCCACAATGGACTCTAATTCCCTGGAATTGTAAGCTCAAATAAACTTCCTTTTATAAGTTCCCTCGGTCATGGGAACTTATAAAAGGAAGCAACAGAACAGTGACTCTGTGAGTCCCAGGCCAGCTGGGGCTACAGGAAGGATCCTATCTCAAAAAGGGAAAAAAAAAAGTCCTTTGCTTGGAATGAGCCCTTCTTTCCCTATCCCCAGGCTTTCAGTTCTTCTCTACTTTTCAATTTCTATAAAAGCCTTTTTGCTCACACAAGATAAAAAGAGGGCAAAGAAGACACTAATTAACCTTTTACCTCTCACTAAGAAAACTCCCTCATGCAACAAGGGGCCAGGAACTCAAAAAGTCCTAAGTGGCCAAACTGTGGAGATTAGGAGTCTGCAGCGTGTGGGTCCACGGGTGAGTCTCCCATACTCAGCTTCACTCACCCCAAGCTCAGGGACATTTCAGAAGAAGGGACAGGAAAATTTTAAGAGCCAGGGGGGTCATCCAAGACCATATGGAAATGGAATCCTACAAATGCCTGGGACCCTGCTCATATGAACCTACAGCAATGGTGTCAATATGCACAAGACCCATGCAAGCTCATCCAGACAAAAACCCAGAATGGAAATGCAGAAATGGGCAGCAGAACCCAATCTTAGCTGAAGAAATATTGGTAGCTGATTACTGTTGGCTCTAGATAGGCTGACAACAGCTCAGTGGAGGAACTTGCACTGAAGAACAGCCGGGGAGATTAATTTGGCACAATAGGCCTTAACACAGATGACAGAATGTATGAATTCCAGTGGGGGATGGGCTGTGGGAGGGTGTCAGTGTATAAAGGTGATCAAGACTGGTTGAGACGCTATGTATGAAATACACAAAAAGTAAAAAGAAAAAAAAACAAGCAAACAAAAAAAGAAATACACAAATACTAAAAAATTTATGCAAAAAAAGCCTTTTCTTCCCTGGCACACTCCCCCCAACTTCTCTCTTTTCCCTCCCTCCCTTCCTTCCTTTCCTTTCTCTTCCTTCCTCTCTCTTCCTTCCTTCCTTCCTTTCTTTCTTTTTTCTTCCCCTCTCCCTCTCTTCCCCCCCCCACTTTTTTTAAAAATATATTGTCAATATACAGCCCAAGTTGTCTGTGAATTTGCTTGCAATCACCCTGCTTTGCTGAAGCATCCTGAGTACTAGGATTATAGGCATGTACCACCAGGTCCAGTTTAAAATTAAGCCTTTTCTAATGCTTCATAAAAACTATCTTCTTTGGTACTTTGTATTTACAATGTCCTAGGTTTTCAATTTCACTAGCTATCTGGTCTTTTCCATCTAAGATGCAAGCTCTTTGAAAACAGGACTTTACCCTGTTCAACTTTATCCTCCCTATGGCTATGAGTACTTCATCAGTATTTATGAACACTTGTTGAATTCATAGACTTGCTACAGTTTTCAGATTTTCTTTTTTGGTCTTTTCGAGACAGGGTGGAGACCCTGTAGCCCCAGCTGTTCTGGAGCTCACTCTGTATACCAGGCTTGTAGAAGTTTAATAATCGTCTGAATAGTCCTTTAGTAATGTGTGATCTACCTGGTGGTCTTCCCTTCTGGAATTTTCCGAGGCTGTCTCCTGCTTGCAGGCAGACAAATCGGGCAAGGAGGGGGGCGGGGACCCAGAATAGATAGATAAGGAAAGATAAAGACCTACGGACAGGACTCAGAAAAAGCCCAGGAGAACAGAGTCTCTCTTTATTTATGCCAGCAGTGTGCTTATATACCAAAAGTTACTGTGCTCTGGGCAAGGAAGTGGGGGGCAGGTGGAAGGGAGGGGCGAGCCACCTTGGCTCTAATGGGGGGCGGGGGGGGGGCTGTAGAGCTCCTGTTTGTGCAACAGGTAACTAGAGGTGCGACATTTTGCTCAATGCCTCAAGGGAAGGACCCATTTGGTCCAGGAATTTTGCAGAGATAGGTGAAGCAAGAAAACACTGTAATATCCCCTGGAGCTTCCTTCGGCCACAGATAATACCGAGGCGACTGAATGCCCTCAGAGATACCAGACAACCCTCCAGGAGCTCTTAGGACAGGTCTTACAAGCTCTTGCTTTAAGCCACACAAAGTTCCATTCCTACACAGCCTTCAACTCACAAAGATCCACCTCCTCTGCCCACCAAGTGCTAGGATTAAAGGCGTGCACCACCACACCTGGCTCAGGTGTTTCTACTTGATGTTTACAATGCTTGTATTTAAGAGACTTACCTAGGGTTTCATGCATGCTAGGCAAGAATTCTACCGTGCTCATTACCCACTTATCACTTGACCCTGACCTGCTTCCCTCGTGCGAGGATTAAAGGTGTGTGCCACCACACCTAGGCAGTTCTTGGCGGCCATGTGGGTGCTGAGAATCAAATCTGGGTGCTCTGCAAAAGCAGTCACTGCTCTTAACTGCTGAGCCATCTCTCCAGCCCCTTCCTCATACTTTTATAGGCTGGTTTTTATGATAGCTCTTTTTCCTAACTACTACAGTCAACCTGGATGACCAAGATTCTATTATGACAAATAAGGATACTTAGCTTATTTTTTCATATCTGAAATTGTTCATGAGTCAAGGTTGTATTTGTTTTTAGGGACTCACTATGTAGCCTACAGCTGACCTCAAACCTCTGACCTCAAACCTCTGATCTTCCTGCTTTTGTTTCCTAAGTGCTAGAATTACAAGTCAGCTTTTTTTTTTTTTTTTTTTTTGTCTTTTTGAGACAGGGTCTCCCTGTAGCCCCAGCTGTCCTGGAACTCACCATGTGAGACCAGGCTGGCCTTGAATTCACAGAAATCCACCTGCCTCTGTCTCAAGTGCTGGGATTAAAGGCATGTACCACCACGCCCGGCACAAGTCAGATTTTTAAAGGAAGCAAAGTTGAAAGATTCAATGTGAAGTTCAGTGTTTCTAAAGAAGTTTGGAAGGGGCTGGAGAGATAGCCTAGCGGTTAAGAGCACCGACTGCTCTTGCAGAGGACCTGGGTTCAATCCCCAGCACCCACTTGGCGGCTGAAACTCATCTGTAACTCTAATTCCAGGAGAACTCAGGGGAATCCGACACCCTCTTCTGACTTCCGCGGCATTGCACGACACGCACATTCATACACATAAAAAATATATTGCTCCAACTATTTAAAGAAGTTTGGAGAAAAATTTTCTGTAAATTATAAAGCTACTTTCTTCATATGTATTTAAGGTTCTGTTACTGTTTTGCTTTTTAAGATTACTTTTAGTGTGGAGTTATTCTCTCCTGTCAGCTTGTAGAACATGTGGTTGGAATTCAGGTCACTAGGCCTAAACACGCGAGCCTTTATTTGCTTAACCATCTTTCTCACTCTGCTCTGCATTTTCTTTCTTTTTTGTTTTTTGAGACAGTTTTACTATGTGGTTCAAGTTGGCCTGCTGTGTAGCTGTGTGCTGTGTGCTGTGTAGCTGTGTGGCTGTGTAGCAAGGCTGGCCTTGAACTTGAGATCCTTCTGTTTCAGCCTCCTGAGTACTAGGATTATAAGCATGCACCACTATATCTGCCTATGTCTAGTTTTCAAATATATCTAATTTAAACTTGAAAATTTTTCAAACATTTTATTTTTATTTTATGTGCATGTATGGAAGTGCATCCCTATTGTACAGTGCCTGTGAGGTCAGAAGAGGGTGCTGGATCTCCTGGAACTGGAGTTATGGGTGGTTGTTAGCTGCCATGTGGGTGCTGGGAACCCAAACTGGGTCCTCTACAAGAGCAGCCAGTGCTCTTAATTGTTGAGCCATCTCTCTAGCTCCTAACTGTTGAAATTTACATCTCGAAACATTACTACCAATATGAGGGCAACATTTTTTTAAACATAGCACTTACCAGAATGAACCTTTGTTTTGTGCTTCTTTAAGTTTTTAATGTCTGTGTAAGAATTTCCACATAATTCACAGATAAATGGTCTTTCTCCTGAAAAAGAAATTTAAAATCTCAGTATTTAAAAAAAATTCCCAACTGACACAAAACTATCAATGTTTATGACTATAAAGCAAAAATTATATTGTTAAATCTGGTTTGAAACTACTGTTTTAGTCAGTTTATGGCTGTGAAATGAGAAATCCTACACACATATAACTTCTACTATATACAAAAACCTCATCCCAATTTCAGAGAAAATTCAGTTTTCATTATTTGAAACTTGCAAACTAAAAAAAAAAAAAAATCATCTTTTTTTTTCCTAATATATATACATTAGATGTTATTTATATGCCAGACCTTGGCTAAGGGACAGAGCTAGAGGAAAAAATACAATCTTGTGTACCTAACTGTTCAGGCTGGGGAAGCAGCCTGGTAGTGGAACGCTTGCCTAGCATATGTGAGGCTCTGGGTTTGATTTCCTAGCACTAGGGGAAAAATCTTAAGAACCATTTAGTGCTTTACCCCCAAAGGCAAAGGATAAGAGACACAGGAAACTGGCAGTGGCTGACCAAGTCCCTCAGTATTCACCTTTTCTAAGTATGAATACATGAAGAATTTTTGAAAAAGAAATGAACAGCACATTTTAAAAGCAGAATTTTTTAGCTGGGTGTTGTAGTTCATGACTTTAATCCCAGTACTTGAAAGGCTAAAGCTGGGTATGGTGGTGCACGCCTTTAATCCTAGCACTTGGGAGGCAGAGGCAGGCAGATCTCTGTGAGTTCAAGGCCGGCCTGGTCTACATAGTGAGCTCCAGGTCAGCTGGGACTAAAGGGAGACCCTGTCTCAAAAAGACCAAAAAAAAAAAAAGAAAAAGAAAGGCTAAGGCAGGTGGATCCCTATGAGTTCCAGGCCAGCCTGGTCTACACAGCAACTTCCAGGCCAGCCAGAGCTATGTGGTGAGAGAAAAAAGGGAATAATCTGCAGAAGAGGGGGCGTGGTAGAATGTAAGGGCTGTGACTGGGGTGAATGGTAAAACTACAGCAATATAGACTGCACACTTATTTGATCAACTTGATTGCACATACAAGCCCCACAGCTGGATGGTGGGAGCCTTGGGCTGTGTGGATTTGGGCGCAACTGCTTGCAAATTGGTTTTACAGGTGGATCCCTATGAGTTCCAGGCCAGCCTGGTCTACACAGCAACTTCCAGGCCAGCCAGAGCTTCGTGGTGAGACAAAAAAGGGAACAATCTGTGGAAGAGGGGGCGTGGTAGAATGTAAGGGCTGTGATTGGGGTGATAATTCATAAATTATTACTTATTGTCGAAAAAAGAAAAAAAAAGCATTTTAGCTGGTGGTGTACACCTTTAATCCCAGTACTCAGGAGGCTAAAGCAGGTGGTTCTCTAGGAGTTGAGTCCAGTCTGGTCTACATAGGGAGCTCCAGGCCATCCAGGGCTAAAGAGTAGTATTTTTTCCTTTAATTTTACTATTCAATATTCTTTTTATATAACGTACACACTTCTTACAAAAAGCAGTAATATTAAAATTCATTCCTAAAACTTGCATACAAAACACCATTTCACAAGGCTAATGTTATCATGGTATTATTTATTCAATATCTGATATATCTATGTAACAATGCAAAGGTTTAAAATTATCTGGCATATTTCTTGAAAAATCTATATAATTCTTCAAATTTAAATCACATTCTAAACAACTAAAAAAAAAGAAAGAAAAAAGAGAAAATGCGCAAATAAAAAGCTGATATTTATACATTAAAATATGATTATATGGTAAATTATGACTAGATGCCATATAGTCCACAATGGTTTCAAAGCCAAGGTTTATATAAAAGGAAATTAAGAGAGAACAAAATGTAATACGTTCTCCCTCAACACAGACCTGTATGGGATCGAAAGTGTTTGTTGAGCTCTCCTGAGGAAATAAAACTTTTCCCACAAATACCACATATGTATGGCTTTTCACCTAGATGGAAAATAAAAGATAGCGAAGTGGTGTACTATACCAGCATAATATTTATTAGTTACAAATGATCTAAAGTAAGCTCTTAAAATAGTACCTTAATCAAAGCCTTTCTACACTGTATTTTAAAGGTTTTACTGACCCAACTTAAATGAACTAATAATTATTTACACTGTTTATTTAGCCTGATACTTTTCACATACTTTTACCTTTTTCTGCAAAATGTCTCTTCAAACAGAGATGAATTGGATAAGGAACTTGATTTTTAAGTGATTAGGAACATGTTAAATTAAATCTGAATTTCAAGTCTTGCTATCTACTTTATTTATATTACTCAAGGAGAATAAAATATTTAAGGAAGATTATATTTAACAATCCATCTTATAAAAGAAGAGACTCTGTGACCAATACATTTTGTTTCAAAACTGATCTTCTCCATTTGACTTGTTTAAATTGCAAACCTCTGACTATGTAAGAAGATATAGTCAGTTTCTTACATAAATCCACTTCCCACATCTTAACTTCATTTCATAAACTTATCCAAAGGAAATAAATTTTCAAAAAGCTAAAGTGGTCTTCTCAAGTCATAAAAACTTGCCTTACTTCAATTTATGAATTTTCAGAATTATGTTACTCTAATGTGTAAAAGCTACATGATAAAAAAGCTTCACCTACCTTGTATTATTCTAGAAAATATGAGACTTTTTATCTAATATTTGTGTGAAAATCATAGACAGAGCATCAAAAGTACAAATCTAACTATGGACATACATCTAACTAAGGAGTCTATAATCTACCTTCTGTAAAGGCCTAATTCCTGCCTGTCTTTTAACTGCAAGTTTAATCTCAGTAGTCTCTCTGTGTCAACTCTTACCCGTATGTTTTCGAGAATGTGTAATTAGTGAACTAGAAACAGCAAATGCTTTCCCGCAGGTGTCACACACGTAGGGCTTCTCTCCAGTATGCCTACGCACATGATAGGTCAGTGTGCTGGCTTGGGCAAACCTCTGCCCACATCTATCACAGACATACGGCTTCTCTCCGCTGTGCTTCCTGCAGTGAGCATAAAGTCACAGGCAGCAAACATTTCTTACTTAGTTTTTCATGCAGCATTTCATTTCATCTTAATGGGTCAAGACTAAATTTTAAAACCAACAGTTGTTTCTATGTAAAGCTCTGCCAAAAATAAATGTTTTACTATCAAAACATTAGTTCTGAGATAATTTTGCCATCATCACTATACTGTTATCAGTGAGCTTTTTTTTTTTTCCCAAAATATATCTTTCCTATTTATTTATTTATTTATTTAGGTCTTTTTTTTTTGAGACAAGGTCTCCCTTTAGTCCCAGCTGGCCTGGAGCTCACTCTGTAGACCAGGCTCCAGGCTGGCCTTGAACTCACAGAGATCCACCTGTCTCTGCCTCCCAAGCGCTAGGATTAAAGGCGTGCTCCACGACCAGCTCTTTCTGTTCTTAAAGGTGTGCGCCACCACACCTGGCTAGTGAGCTTCTATAGTGATTATTTTGCTTGTCCATCTTACTTATCAAAACTTCTTCCTCAAATCACCCGCACCTCCTCATCCATCCTCAAGCCCAGCTGATACCCTGCTTAGTATGCCACTAAGAAAATTTTAATTCAAAAAATCTAGGCCAGTGAAATGGCTCAGTGAGTAAAGGGGCCTGCTGCTAAGCCTGATGACCTGAGTTCAATCCCCAGGATCCAGAGAGTAGAAAGGAAAGAATCAACCCCATGGGATATCCACAGAGGGTTTGCAAGCTTATATACACACACACATAAATAAAAATAATAAATTAAAATTAATTTAAAATAAAAAAAGAGAAATCTCCACCACCTCAACCCTAACTATAGGCACCTGCACCTAAACTGTTCTTTCTGTGGCTGTCACTTGAGGGTGAAAGCTCCTGTAAACCTGACTTGTATTTGGCTAGGACTTGAGATCTTCCTTGATGTTCCTACTTAATCATAAACATCAGTTCTCCCTTTGGTATAGGATCACAGGATATAAATATATTGCTATGGCCCACAGGTATGGTGTACACCTTTAATCACAACACTCCGGAGGCAGAGGCAGGCGGATCTCTTAGTTCAAGGCCAGCTGAGCTGCAGGGAGACCCATCTCAAAAAGACAATAAATAAATAAATAAATATCATTGATATATGACTTACATCTAAAAAAAAAAAAAAACTGGGTGTGGTGACTCACACCTGTAATCTTAGCACTTGAGGCTGAGGTAAGAGGAGTACTGTGAGTTTTTAGAGCAAGTTTTAGGTCAGCATGGGCTAGAGTGAGTTCTTACCTCAAAACAAAAAGAATCCCCCAATAATAATTAAAAACAAAACAACAAAGCCCCTCCCCCTACTTGCTCATCCACTTCTG
This sequence comes from Rhizomys pruinosus, assembly GCA_009823505.1. Taxonomy (NCBI): domain Eukaryota; kingdom Metazoa; phylum Chordata; class Mammalia; order Rodentia; family Spalacidae; genus Rhizomys; species Rhizomys pruinosus. The sequence goes on along the minus strand of VZQC01013287.1, from coordinate 438,784 downwards.
TCCCTTTTTATCCAGTCTCTCAGCATCTACTTCCACTGATTCTCCTCATCTCTACCAGCCTCTGCTAATGGCCCTTTAGCCAAGGGCACCAACCAACTCCCACTTCATTAAATCCAAGTTAAAGCCTAGCCTCCATCTCCCTATGGTCAGAAACCTGCCACACCCTTCTGGACACCTCCCCCACCACCCGCCCAGGGTCAGGACACCTCCCCCACCACCCGCCCAGGGTCAGGACACCTCCCCTCACCACCCGCCCTGGGTCAGGACACCTCCCCTCACCACCCGCCCTGGGTCAGGACACCTCCCCCACCACCCCCCTAGGGTCAGGACACCTCCCCCACCATCGGCCCTAGGGCAGGACACGCTCCCCCACCACCCCGCCCCAGGGCAGGACACCTCCCCCACCATCCTCGCCCAGGGCAGGACCCTCCCCCACCACCCCCGGTCAGACACCCCCCACACCGCCCTGGGTCAGGACACCTCCCCCAGGCCCTGGGTCAGGACACACTCCCCCACCACACCGCCTGGGGTCAGGACACCTCCCCCCAACCGCCCACCCCCCACCCCCCGTCTGGCTTTTTCACACATACTCTATGCTCTTTAGAGAAGATCGCTCAGAACTCAGGATTCTGATTTTTCCCCGCCTACATTCACTTACAGCTTCAAATACTATCCATATAGTTACAACTGCCAAATTTATATCTTTAGATAAAACCAATCCTCTAAACTCTACATTTTGACTACAGGAAGCTTCCTAAGGCCAAGTGCCAAAGCTTCCTTAAGGCAAAGGGCTTGGTTCCTAGTTAGTGGTACTAAGTGATGGACACTCCGGGAGGCGGGGCCTAGGAGGAGGAAGCAGGCCACTTGGGGTATAACTTTGAAAGGCTTATCTTTTCCTCAGTCTCTGCTTTTCAACTGCCATAAGCTACCTATCATGTTCCACCATGCCCTCTCCGCCATAATGCTTTGCCTCACCAAGGCCGAGAGACATGGAACCAACAGATCATGGACTGAAACCTCTGAAACTATCAGCCAACATAAATCTTTCCTTCTCAAGGTGGTCACCTCAGATGTTTCCTCACAGTGACAGCTGAGTGCACAGGGGAAAAGGGTGCCAATAATGAGGGGCTGTGCCTGTATCTGATAATGTGGTTCAGGAGTTTATGGAATTGGTTTTAAGAGGAAAGTTGGACGTTTGGAGATGCTGGTTAGAGAAAGCCTTGGAATGATATAATCAGAGCTTAGTGGGGAATTCTAGTATGAACTCTGAAGCCCAGAATGCTGATAGAAATGTGGACAGTAGCCAAAAGTAGGCATGGTAGACATGTGTCAATAATAGCGGTGTTCACAAGGCTGAGGGAGGAGGATCACGAGGTAGAGGTCAGCTTGGAACTGAACTAGAGAACAAGTTCACATTTACATTCTGGCATAAAGCATTTATTTATTTATTTATTTATTTATTTATTTATTTATTTATTTATTATTTTTGTCTTTTCGAGACAGGGTCTCCCTGTAGTTCCAGCTGTCCTGGAACTCACTCTGGAGACCAGGCTGGCCTTGAACTCACAAAGATCCGCCTGCCTCTGCCTCCCGAGGGCTAGGATTAAAGGCGTGCGCCACCACACCCCGTGAGCTTGTTTATATTTTATCTATGGCCTGAGACTTCAAGAGGGCTAGGTTTAAAGTTGACAGACTGAATTACTCTAGTGGAGGACATTTCAAGGCTGCACAGTATACAGGTTATATTATGGGCATTACTGGCAAGTTTTAATCAGACTTATAAGCAAACACAGAATGGTAAAATTGGACAAACTTGCGATTTGGACATAAAAGAAATGAAGGTAACTTTGAGACCAAGATATCGTTAAAGAATAGGTAGCACAATTAAAAAGTGAACAGGCTGGGACTGTACCTTGATGGTAGAGCACTTGTCTAGTATGTTGAGCCCTAAGTTCTCTTCTCAGTACCACAAAAGAAAACAAATGAAAGCAATGGTGTCCCCTTCTAATTCCAGCACTCAGGACGTGGAGGCAGGGGGATTCTGAGTTTGAGACTAACTGAGGCTACACTGCAACATTCCATCTCACAAAAGCAGAAAACTGGACAAATGTCATGTCTCATTGGCTACAGGATATGAAAATATAATTTCATTAGCCACCTGGGGAATGCTCTCCCAGGATTTCTTTGTCCATGATCAGCCATACTCAGAGGCTTCAGCAGCCACAGTGTAACGAGCACAGCTAGTGCTCCCACTTCCACAGTGTGACGGAGCACGGCTACTGCTCCCACTTCCACAGTGTGACGGAGCACGGCTACTGCTACCACTTCCACAGTGTGACGGAGCATGGCTACTGCTCCCACTTCCACAGTGTAACGAGCACGGCTACTGCTCCCACTTCCACAGCGTAACGAGCACGGCTACTGCTCCCGCTTCCACAGTGTAACGGAGCACGGCTACTGCTCCCGCTTCCACAGTGTGACGGAGCACGGCTACTGCTCCCACTTCCACAGTGTAACGAGCACATCTACTGCTCCCGCTTCCACAGTGTGACGGAGCACGGCTACTGCTCCCACTTCCACAGTGTGACGGAGCACGGCTACTGCTACCACTTCCACAGTGTGACGGAGCATGGCTACTGCTCCCACTTCCACAGTGTAACGAGCACGGCTACTGCTCCCACTTCCACAGTGTAACGAGCACGGCTACTGCTCCCGCTTCCACAGTGTACGGAGCATGGCTACTGCTCCCGCTTCCACAGTGTGACGGAGCACGGCTACTGCTCCCACTTCCACAGTGTAACGAGCACATCTACTGCTCCCGCTTCCACAGTGTGACGGAGCACGGCTACTGCTCCCGCTTCCACAGTGTGACGGAGCACGGCTACTGCTCCCGCTTCCACAGTGCTGACAGAGCATGGCTACTGCTCCCACTTCCACAGTGTAACGGAGCACGGCTACTGCTCCCACTTCCACAGTGTAACGAGCACGGCTACTGCTCCCACTTCACAGTGTAACGGAGCACGGCTACTGCTCCCACTTCACAGTGTAACAAGCACGGCTACTGCTCCCACTTCCACAGTGTGACAGAGCATGGCTACTGCTCCCACTTCCACAGTGTGACGCAGCACGGCTACTGCTCCCACTTCACAGTGTAACGGAGCACGGCTACTGCTCCCACTTCCACAGTGTGACACAGCACGGCTACTGCTCCCACTTCACAGTGTAACGGAGCACGGCTACTGCTCCCACTTCCACAGTGTAATGAGCATGGCTACTGCTCCCACTTCCACAGTGTGACACAGCACGGCTACTGCTCCCACTTCCACAGCAGATCTTGATGGAACAATACCATTGCACTCAGGGAAAAAAGGGAAAGAAGAGAGGAGAGAGAAAGACAAGGGACAAGAGTAGCCTCCAGAGGCACATTAAGGATCCAGTCTTATAACTAGGTCTTACACCCTGATATTTCAACCACCTCCCAATGGCCCTTGAGATTATTAACCCATCACTCAATTAATCCACTGACTAGGTCAGAGCTACTTCCCCGAAAATCACGTCGGAACCAAAATGAGCATTCCACCTCAGGTCCAAATGTTCACACCCATCTCACATTCAATCCATCGCTAAAGGTCCCTTGGCATCGTGCAAAATACCAAGTCTAAAGTCTCTGAGATTCAAGGCAACTCTTAGGTGTGAGCACTGGTAAAACTCAACAGTTTATATAATGCCATGGTACAATTCCCATTCCAAAAGGGAGGACTGGGAAAATAACCAAGGAAGGATCATATGACAGCAAAGTCAGAAACCCAGCAGGACAAGCTCAAATCCCACCGCTCCATGACTTGCACTGAGACAGTGTGCTGTGACATGGGCACCAAAAGGCTTGGTAGCCTGGCCCCTTGACTTTGCCTTGTGCAGACAGCCTGGCCTCTCTTCTGAGCTAGCTCTACTTCGCTGCCTGCAGCTTCCATTGGCAGGCAGGCAGGCAGGCTTCCAGCATTCCTGACATCTCCAACATTCTGTGCTCTCCACAGCAGGTTTGGTTTCACATCCCCCTCCCAGTGGCTGCCAGAAGGGACTCCAACCTTGTCATACGCTACACGGCTTGAGCTAGGCATTCCTTGTTGACTCCACAATTCTTGATTCTATATACTTGCAAAGTCATCATCACGGGGACCATGCAAAGGTCAGTCAGCAAATTCTGACAGTGCTACTCCTAAAACACACACCGAATCTAGTATCACTATCATCACTAGCACCTGGATTTTCACTACGTACTTTTTTTTTTTTTTTGGGGTATTTTTTGAGACAGGGTCTCCCTTTAGTCCCAGCTGGCCTGGAGCTCGCTCTATAGACCAGGCTGGCCTTGAACTCAACAGAGATCTGCCTACCTCTGCGTCCCAAGTGCTACAGATTTCTAACTGGTCAACTTGCTTCCACCCTTGTGCTTCCCCTTTTGCTATCAGAGCAGCCACAGTGATCGTCTCAGAATACAAACAAGACTCTATCACTTTTCTGTCAGCTTCACTGCCTACAAACAAAAGCAACAACAAAACCAATAAAACCCAAACATCCAAGTACACTGTTACTATTCTGATCTTATTTTTCCGTCCTTCTGATTCTTCTATGACCACCATGTCTTCCTTCAATGTGTTAAGAATATCCTATGGTGGGACTATAGTTAGAACTCTACCATCTTGAATTCCATTGCAGTAGTGTGAATATAAGGACTACGACAATTAACTGACTTAGAGGTCAAACAATTCTCTTTTACCTTGCATGAATCTTGAGATTGCTAGAAGTTGCAAACTGTAAATTGCACACATCACATTTATAGGGTTTTTCCTCACCATGATGCATGCGACTGTGGAAGACCAGCTGGCATTTCTGAGCAAATCCTTTATCACAGAGTTCACATTTGTATGGCCTTTCACCTAAAAGAACAATTCACATTTGTATTAAGAAAGAAAAATCTCAGGCTGGGCGTGGTAGCTCACCACCTTAATCCCAACACCTGGGAAGCAGAGGAATGCAGATCTCAATGAGTTCAAGGCAAGCCTGTTCTACACAGCGATTTCCAGGCCAACTGGGGCTACAAGAAAGACAACTAATAATAATAATAATAATAATAATAATAATAATAATAAAGTAAAAGCTCATTTCATTTGCAAAAGTCATATAAGCTTTTAAGTATGACAACAGTATTAGTTATGGTATTCAGAAAACGGTAACTTCTAGAAACAAAAACAAATAACATCTTTTTCCAGACTACCGGGAATACTAATAGAAGAGTAACTGTTTAAATCATAATAGTAGATGCTGGAGAGATGGCTAGGCAGTGAAGAGCACTGGCTGCTCTTGCAAAGGGCCCAGATCTAATTTCCAGCACCCCCATGGTGGCTAACAACTGTCTGTAACTCCTGTTCCAGCGGATCTGACACCCTCTTCTGACCACCAAGGGCACTGCACAACCCGTGTTGTGTATGCAGTTACAAAGTGTGTAAATGTATTGCCTGCATGTATGTAGGCACTTACATACATGCAGGCAATATACTTATACACTTTGTATTTATAAAAAAACAAAGTATTTTGCTGGGTGTGGTGGTGGACACCTTTAATCCCAGCACTCAGGAGGCAGAGGCAGAAGCAGAGGCAGAGGCAGAGGCAGGCAGATCTCTGTGAGTTCAAGGCCATCTGGTCTAAAAAGTGAGTTCCAGGACAGTTGGGGCTATAGGGAGACCCTGTCTCAAAAAGACCAAAAAACAAAATTAAAAAAATAAAACACTTTAAATCATAATAGTGAAAGGTGATCAATGAGAGAAATATGTTTCATATACAAAAGTGCACAGTGCAAACTTTGCCACCAAAGAAAGGTGATGCAAAACAGAAGCAAATGTAGAAGCTGATAAAGAAAAATTCCAATCATGACCAACATCCAATGACGTCTAGAAAGAAATGAAATATGAGAAGTACTAGTAATATGTGAAAATTGGCTTGAATTTTAATTATATAATTCTGATCAGATGTAATCTTTGTCTCTTAAATATTTATAGAGCTAGAACCAAGTCAGGCCTGATGGATGGCACAGGTCTGAGGCAGAGGACTGCAAATGTACAAATGCAAGGCATAAAGAGCATGTTCAAGGCTTGCATGACAATTTAGTAAGACCTTGTCTCAAAATAAAAATTCACATCGGGCTGTGGGGGGCAAAGCTCAGTGGTAGAGCACTTGCCAACGTGCTCATGGCCCTAGGCTCAGGCCCCTCCACCCCCAGGGATGTTGGAGGAGGGTCTAGGACAGAGTTTATGCTATTCTGAGAGAAAATGGTTTAAGGACCTGATGCATTAGAACTTAAAATGTCAATTATGCCAGGTGTGGTGGCCCACGCCTTTAATCCTAGCACTTGGGAGGCAGAGGCAGGCGGATCTTTGTGAGTTCAAGGCCAGCCTGGTCTACAGAGCGAGTTCCAGGACAGCTGGGGCTACAGGGAGACCCTGTCTCAAAAAGTTAAAAAAAAAAAAGTCAATTATAATGAAAAGCCATTAAATTCTTGGTTACAATTACAAATACAGGGGCTGGAGAGATGGCCTAGTGGTTAAGAGTTATGACTGCTCTTGCAGAGAACCAGGACCCACATGGCCGTTGAGAACCGTCTTTAACTCCAGTTCCAGGGGAATCCAACACCCTCTTCTGACCTCTGCAGCATTGCACGACATGGGTGCACAATCCTACGTACAGACAGTACACTCATACACATAAAAAATAAATAAAATTAAAAAAAATTACGAATACAATTGAGTCGCATGTTTAAAACTTTTATGGACAAAACAATGAAGCAGATTTTGGTCAATACTGTATGATAATATGGTCTCTACAAAAAATATTTTAGAAGGCCTAGAGACATGGCCCAGTGGTTAAGAGCACCGACTGCTCTTGCAGAGGACCCGAGTTTGATTCCCAGCATCCACATGGCGGCTAAGAACCGTCTTTAACTCCAGTTCCAGGGGAATCCCATGCCCTTTTCTGACCTCTGCGGCAATGTACGACACAGGTGCACCTACCTACATGCAGACAGTACACGTGCGCGTGCACACACATACACACACACACACACACACACACACACAAATTTTAGGCTGGAGGTACAGCTTAGTAGGGTGCGTGCTCAGTATGAGGCCCCAGGTTCTATCCCCTGCACTGAAATACAACAGATAACAAAAACCAAAACTATTATCAACGTAGTATGAAAACAAAATAATCCTATCTCCCCACAAAGCAGTCTTACCTGTATGCGTTCTTACGTGTGTCTTCAGCTGGTTACATTGGGTAAAAGCCTTTCCACACAGGTGGCAGACGTAAGGTTTGACACCTTTATGTATTCTCATGTGCCTTCTCAAGCTGCTGGCTTCTGAAAACACTTTCCCACATGTGTTACACACTGGCTTGGCCTTGGCATACCTCTGATCCAGCTCTTCCCCAGAACTCTCAAGCTCATAAGGACTCTTTACACTGGCTATGTTAGACATAGAGTGTTCCTTCAGAGCACAATGTGGCTGCGATTTTCCACGCTTCCGTTTCACTGTAACAGTTTGTACAATATCTTGTGGTGGAAAAGTATTTTCCACAACTGAGGTCAACTCCAGTTCTGAATTATCACTTCCTTGGGCGACTTGTTCAGCTACAGGTGTAGACAATTTATTTGTATCTAAGAACAGTTCAATAGCCCCGTTCTCTAAAATGTCACTGGGATATTGCACTACTTTCTGCCCCGTTTTCTGGGAACTGAAGGCCTTTTTCTTCTTTTTACTTTGAGATGACTTCTTTGTTAACACCACTTGTTTGGGATTTGTCTGAACTAAATCCGTAGACACTTCTGATTTCTCCCGATCATTATAATCTCGAAGAGTAAGAAGACAAGTCTGTTGATTCAATTCAATGTTTCCAGTAATGCTAGGTATCTCCGTAGAGGAAGGACTAGCGATAAATGCAAAATCCTCCATTTTTATCTTACATTTAGTCACCACCTCTTCCACTTTGAGATAGTCAGCAGCCTGATGAATTTCCTTAACATTCCAACTGTAAGGAGACAAGGCTAAATGACAACGTTCCAATCAAAGGAAAAACTTCTGAAACAGCTGTACTAAAAATCCAATGAAGCAGAATGCTGAAAATTTTAGAACTCAATAACAGAAAATTTAATTTAGAATGTTTAAGCAGGTACTTGTAATTTTATAGATGCTGAAGATTAAAAAAATGGCTACTTACACAAGGATAGACATCATAGAATCATAAAATGCCCTATTTTCTGGCTGCTTTTTTAAAAAACCTGAATTCAAAATTGTTGGGGGTCAGAGAGATGGCTCAGTGGGTAAAAGTGTTAGGTGCACCAGCCTGAAGACCGAAGGAACCTAGTGAAGCCAGATGTGGTGGTGTGTATCTGTGATCCAGCACGCCGACATGTGACAGGGCAGGCAGAGAGAGAAACGCTCAGAAGCTCCTGGGCCAGCCAGCCTGGAGTGTGCAGAATGCAGCAGCAACAAGGCCCCGCCTCCAACAGGAAGAAAGTGAGAATGGACTCCTGCAAATTGTTCTCTGCCCTCCAGGCGTCCACTGTGACACACATGCACAAACCTGCACTCACACACAGCTGTTTTAAGTTAGCAACACACTACTTTTCTCATTTCCTTTGAGGCTTCTTTAGATACTAATCGACTTTTCTCAACTGGCAACAAGAAGACTCCAGTGAAAACTGTTTCCTACTTCCTCCCCCTTCTGCCCTGTGAGGGAATTTTAACTGTGATTCCTAAATTACTGTGAATGTGAACCACCAAAGGATGTTGTTAAATGAGATCTCAAAATTCAGGCATCTGTGATAGGGTTGGAGAGTCTTTTTTTTTCCCCCTGTCTTTTTGAGACAGGGTCTCCCTGTAGCCCCATCTGGCCTGGAACTCACTATGTAGACTAGGCTAGCCTTAAACTGACAGAAATCACCTGCCTCTGCCTCCCAAGTACTGGGAGTGCTGGGTTAAAGGCATGCACCACCATGCCTGACTGAGAGGCTGTATTCATAATGCATCCCCTGGTAAGAACAATGGTATTGAAAGACGTTTTTTGCTGTTGTTCTTTGGATTTACTTATTTTAATGTGTATGAGCATACTGCCTCCATGTATGTTAAGTGTACCCATGTCATGCAATGCCTGCAGAGGCCAGAAGAGGGCATCAGATCCCCTGGAACTGGAGTAAAGGACAGTTAGCCACCATGTCGGTGCTGGAATCCAAACCTGGGTCTTCTGCAAGAGCAACAAGTGCTCTTAACCACTGAGCCATTTCTCCAGCTCCTAGCATAAGATTTTATAATGTAGTAATATCTCCCCAGCATTGCTCCCATATTTTCTAGATGACAGCTTATTGTCAGGAAAGCTTATCATGTTACAGTTATATAGGAAGACAAATCATACTGTTCAATATTCCAGGTGATATTTACTATCTACCGCAGGTGGTACCAAGAAGGGTACTGAGAAATATCAACTGGTCCCTGTCCTCTAGAATTGCACACTCTAGAAAAGGTTGTCTGGCCTATCTAGCACTGGCTCTGGCAATTGTAGCTCATTTATTACAGTAAGTCAACACCATAGGCTTCACATCTCCTAGCTATAAAATTAAGAGCTGGTATTAATTGTTAATGAAATTAAAATATGACATTTTGATTGAACTAATATAAGCACACAGACACATGGACACACATATATAAGTAATCCTTCCTACTTGGCATTTTGCCCAAATATTGCTTAGTTCTCTCTTCTGCTTTCCTTCTTCATTAAGTCAGATAATGGTTCTACCAACATCCCAGTCATCTTCTAGTTAAACCTGCTTTGCCAAAAGGGCCACCAAATATGTTACCGTTTACTTCATCTAGCATTATAATGGCTTTTTAAAATGTCTCAGGACTTACTGACTGTGGTGAAGTGAGCAGCTGTCTCACCTCACCCATGCCCTTCTGCCATGTGCTGCCTTACCACAGGCACAGACAGCAGAGCCAGCTGACTGTAACCCCTGAAAACAGGAGCCAAAAATAAAAGGCACCCCTCTTTTCTATTAAAAAAGTCTTTCGGGCTGGAGAGATAGCCTATGGGATAAGAGTACGGACTGCTCTTGCAGAGGACCCGGGTTCGATCCCCAGCACCCACATGGCGGCTAAGAATCATCTGTAACTCCAATTCCAGGAGAACTCCAGTTCCAGGAGAATCCGACACCCTCTTCTGATCTCCGAGGCATTGCACGACACGGGTGCACAAACCTACATGCAGACAGTACATTCATACACATACAAAAATAAATAAAATTTAAAAAGTCTTTCAAGGCCAGGCATGGTGGTACACACCTTTAATCCTGGCACTTGGGAGATCTCTGTGAGTTCCAGGCCAGCTGAGACCCTGTCTCAAAAAGACCAAAAAGACTCTCTTCCTCTCTCCATCTCTCCTTCTCCTTCCCTCCCTTTAAAAAAAAAAAAAAAACAAAAAGAAAAAAATGTCTTTTCAGGGACTGGTGATGGCTCAACAGTTAAGACCACTGGCTACACCTTGCAAAAGAGCCCAGGTTTAATTTCAAGTAGCCACATGGCAGCTAAAACTGTCTTAATTCCAGTTCCAGGGGAATTGGACGCCCTCTTCTGATCTACGTGGGCATTGCTATATATATATATATATATATAGGCAATACACTTAAACGCAAAAAATAAAAAATACTTAGGAAAAAAACCTTTCATTACAGCTGAGTGTGGTGACACATGCCTTTAATCCCAGCACTCAGGAAGCAGAGGCAGATGGATCTCTGTGAGTTCAAGGCCATCCTGGTTTACATAGAGAGATCCAGGCCAGCTGTGGCTGCAGGGAGACCCTGTCTCAAAAAGACACCTCCTCCCCCAAAAAGGTCTTTCATTACAAACACAGTAATTTTTTAAAATTTATTTTTATTTTTTTATGTGTATGAATGTACTGTCTGCATGCAGATTGGTGCACCTGTGTAGTGCAATGCCGAGAGGTCAGAAGAGGGTGTCAGATTCCCCTGGAACTGGAGTTCTCCTGGAATTGGAGTTACAGACGGTTCTCAGCCCTCATGTGGGTGCTGGGGGTCGAACCCAGGTCCTCTGCAAGAGCAGTCAGTGCTCTTAATGCTAGGCCATCTCTCCAGCCCACAAACACAGTAATTTTAAAACTCAGTACATATATGATATTCTTTTCTTATCGGCTGTTTGTTGTAATTTTTTAAATATATCACAAATTTCTGCAATCAAGCTATTTCTCTATTTGCAAAGAAATGGCCTAAGTATCCCAAATATACATTAAATATTTTTAGTCAGTATCACTGACTAAAAATATTTTTATCTATTATGCATTTTCACTGACTTTGTTACATAGTCTGTTACTAAAAATAAGTGAGGGCTGGAGAGATGGCTCAGCAGTGAAGAGCACTGGCTGCTCTTGCAGAGGCCTGGGCTGAGCTCACAGCATCACGTGGCAACTAACACATATCCTTCAGGACAGTTCCAGGGGATCTGATTTCTGCTCCTGGTCTCCACAGGCATTGCATACATATATATACATAGCAACTAACACATGTCCTTTACAACTGTTCCAGGGGATCTGCTTCCCTCTTCTGGTCTCCACAGGCATTGCATACATATATAATTAAAACAGTCACACAATTAAAACAAAGTCTTTTTTTTTTTTTTTTTTTTTCGAGGCAGGGTCTCCCTTTAGTCCTAGCTGGCCTGGAGCTCACTATGTAGACCAGGCTGGACAGCTGGGGCTACAGGGAGACCCTGTCTCGAAAAGACCAAAAAATAAATAAATAAATAAATAAATAAATAAATAAATAAAATAAAATAAATGAAGTATACTGTGCTTTGTGATCTATAACAGAAACCACCGGAAACAAGATTAGGTAAAGTTTAAAATAGATAAGATTAGCATTAAGTTACATACTAATGGCTCAATACTAAAACGGTAACTTTCAGACAGTCTATAATTTCACTGAGAAAGACACTAAGGGGCTAGAAGGATGGCTCAGCAGTAAAGAGCACTGGCTGCTTTTACAGAGGACACTGGTTCAGTTCCCAGCATGCACATATTGCCCAACAACCGTCTGTAACTCCAGTTCCAGGGGATCCAATGCCCTTTTATGTTATATGCAGGCATTGCATAAAAGGGCATGCCTACATACAAGCAGGTAAAACACTCATGCCTAAAAAAAAGGACAGTGGGTTAAATGACCCAATTGTAATCTTTTACTTCAAAAATTGATCTCAGGGCTGCAGCACAGGCTCAGTGGTAAAGTGATCTGCTTCTGCAGAGGACCACAGTTCAGTTCCCCGCACCCATGTGACTCACAACCACCTGCAACTCAAGCCCCAGGGGTTGTGATGCCTACTTTTGGCCTCTAAGGTTATCTTCATATACATATAAAGAAAAAAAAAAATAAGAGTTGATAAGATGGCTAAGCAGCTAAGAACACTTGCTGTTCTTCCAGAGGACCAGGATTTGATTCCCAGCACCCACATGGCAGCTAACAATCATCTGTAACTCCAGTTCCAGGGAATCTGACATGCTCTGCTGGCCTCTTTGGGGCACTGCATGCGTGTGGTAGATAAACTTACATACATGCAAGCAAAACATTCACATACAAAAATAACAACAAAAAAAATTTTTTTTTTTTGTCTTTTTCCAGACAGGGTCTCCCTGTAGCCCCAGCTGTCCTGGAACTCACTCTGTAGACCAGGCTGGCCTTGAACTCACAAAGATCTGCCTGCCTCTGCCTCCCCAGTGCTAGGATTAAAGGCGTGTGCCACCATGCCTGGCAAAAAATTTTTTAAAAAAACTTTTCAGGGCTAGGCGAGGTGGTGCACACCTTTAATCCCAGCACTCACATCACTCAGGAGGCAGAGGTAGGCGGAGCTCTGTGAGGCCAGCCTGATCTACCAATCTACCAAATTATATATGTATTTTGGTCTTTTTGAGACAGGGTCTCCCTGTAGCCCCAGCTGTCCTGGAACTCCCTATGTAGACCAGGCTGGCCTTGAACTCAGAGATCCACCTGCCTTTGCCTCCCAAGTGCTGGGACTAAAGGCATGAGCAACCACACCCAGTGTAAATAATACTCTTAAAAAAAAAATTGCCAGGCAAGATGGCACACATCTTTAATCCCAGACACTACACTCATACACATAAAAAATAATAAATTAAAAAAACAAAATGTTAAAAAAAGTCTATTTCCATAATAAGCTGCAATGTAAAAGAGAAGGGTTTTGATTAATGTGCACATGCGTTTGTAGAGCTCTCTGGAAAAGAATGTATGAAGCAATGGTACCAACCAGTGCTTCTTGGGGGGGCTGGGGAGGGGGCAGAATTTCAGGTGGGTCTTCTAATTTTCCTCTGAGAAACAGACTCAAAGAGGGCAGAGAACAGCAGAGAAAAGAAAATAAACTAATATTTATTGCAAGGTGGGGCCTTAAGTAAATACTCATCTGATATTCACAACAACACCAGGATAGTTATTACCACCACCAGCAGCAGCAAGATCTAATTCCAGCATCTGTAAATCTTTTCTACCAGCAATACTCTACTTGTGTTCAGACTTCCATAGAAATGAAGAGCAGTATACTTTGATCAGATTCTTTGCTTTTGTCCTCTCTACCTTTGCTCCCTCAATCAAGAATGTATCACTACTAATCTATTTCTTACATAGTGGAGCCATATGTCTGGATTATCTGATTCTTCAGAACCTTCTTGTTAATGAGGTGACATCAGTAAGCATCTTTTGAAGTGTATGTTCACGTGCATGCAGGTGTGTGTGCATGTGTGTGGAGGCCACAGGTGTCTTCTGTTGCTTGTTAACTTATTATTTGAGACAAGATCTCTTTCTCACTAAACTTAAAAATCATAGATTTGGGGCTGGAGAGATGGCTTGGGGGTAAAGAGCACCGACTGCTCTTGCGGAGGACCAGGGTTCGATCCCCAGCACCCACATGGCGGCTGAGAACCGTCTTTAACTCCAGTTCCAGTGGAATCCAACACCCTCTTCTAGCCTCTGCGGCACTGCACGGCATGGGTGCACAAACCTACATGCAGACAGTACATTCATACACATAAAAGATAAATAAAATAAAAATCATAGATTCTGCTAGGATGTCTGGCTAATAAGCTCCAGGGTTCCACCTGTCTCTACCTCAGCAGCACTGGGGTTACAAATGTGTGTCCATATGGGTGATGAGGAACCGAACTCAGGTCCTCATACTTATATACCAGGCACATTACCACTTGAGCCATCTCTCCAGCCCACCAGTAAGCACTGTAAGAGAATCACTGTAGCATCTCTGGCCTGACATAAGCACTAGGGAAGTTCACAAAGAGAGTTAGTCACTCATACTCCCACAGAGTCTTTCCAGAATCAAGATCAGGGAGAGTCCTACACATTGCTATTGAGGGTTAGCAATGGAAGGTGCTGATCTAAAAGCCTAAAGGAGGTTCTTTCACCATCAACTCTCAACTCCAAGTACCTTATAAGAAGGAGGGGTCAGAGAGGGAGGGAGAAAGAAGATGAGAGGGTTACAAAGATCAAAAGTGGTAGGAAATTGGAACTTCGTGTTTCAACTTCACATTGCAAAAACTGAAAGAAAAAGCTTCATTTCAATAAGTAAGTGGCAGAAGTCTTGCTTATGATGTTCTTTGTGCTTTCCAAACGTCTGTCCCAAACACAGATACAGAAGTTTAAAAATGACTATGTACATGAACATTGAGACTGAATCAGAAGAATGAATGGGACAAACAACTATTCTGACCAGCTTTTACAACTGAAAATAAAAATGTGTACTTTACCTGTCAAGGTTTAAAGTTCCTGTGTATATAAACTCCAACAGTTTCTGAAATCCATCAGCCTTCACCTGACTCTGATCAAGAAAAACATTGTTCTCAGAAGTGCTTCTGTAGATGGCACCAAAATACTCACTAAACGAGGCAAGCACATTCCTATGTGCTTTAAATTGGAATTCTCCAATCACTATGGTGCAGTCACAAAGGAATCCTGCCTCCCGCTGTTTGTTCAGTCTCTCTAAAAGGTGCTCACAGTGGTGTGAATACTGCATTTTGATATCAAATGGAATTTTACCCTCGATCTAAAAGACAAAAACAAACAGTAAATCAGTAACCATTAGTTTTCATCAAATGCTCATTCAAGCAGAGGCAGGGACAAAGTGGAGAAGGGACAAAGGACTGAACATTCGGAACAGTGAGCTTTTATTTTATCCGCTCATAAAAATCCTCTTTAAACACACTCGGCTAAAAAGTCCTACAAAGAGCCGGTCGTGGTGGTGCACCCCTTTAATCCCATCACTTGGGAGGCAGAGGCAGGCAGATCTCAGTGAGTTCAAGGCCAGCCTGGACTATAGAGTTGAGTTCCAGGACAGCTGGAGCTACAGGGAGACCCTGTCTCAAAAATACCAAAAAGAAAAAGAAAAAAAAAAAAAGTCCTACAAGATTAAGCGCCTTTGTTCTACTACACCAGGTCACTAACGCAGTCCTTCGGAAACATCAGTAAATGATGGTGAATAGAAACAACTGAGTTGTGAAAGGGCCGCAAAAATACCAAGCTTTTCTAAACGAACCCTCAAACTTTCAAGCTCAGTCTACGTAAAGGGCATATACGTGAATGTTGCTTAAAAAGACAAACCACTAAGAAATGACTCCTTGGGATTAGAGGGAGAAGAACACGATATGCTCTACAGATCTTTTTTTCACTGCTCTCTGATCACTGAAACCTGTAGGCTTTGACAGTGCCATTTCTTTCCATTCCAAGCCTTAGGCAGATGCCAGGGGGGCGGGGAAGACGCCTGGCTTGCGGCTGTCAAAGGTTCCGTCACTCCGCAGGGAGGACACACCCCTTCCTTGCTCTCTGCTCGACCCGCGGAGACACAAAGTGACAGCCCAGGCCCGAACCTCCGCGGCCTCGGCAGCGCGGCCCTCCTCCCAGCTCCCACTCCCGCGAGTTCCCACGGATCAGGCTGCGGGCCCGGCTGCTCCCCGCGGCCTCCTCCGTTCGCCCCGACACGCGGCAGCTCTGAGGCTCCGGGCAGCGGAGAGTCGGATCCGGAGAGCGCAATGACCAAGGGCCGGGTGAGCGTGGCACTCACCGGTGGCCGCCCAGAGGGTACAGTTTCCTCACTCTCTCCCCGCCATCTTGGGAGAACGTCACCACCAAGCTCCACCTCTCCCGTCCTCCTCCTCCTGACGTCACGTCCGGTTCAGTCCCGCAGCCACAGTGCCTCCGTAAAGCTGACGTCTACCCGGACCCGCGAGCTGGCTTCGACCTCCCCGCATGCTGGAGGGCCCCTGGACTGCGGGTGTCGGGAACATCTCAAGGCTCGCTCGAAGTCTGCAGCGGCTTCCTCAGCTCCGCCATCGGTCAACCTGCAGATGTCAGGCCGGATCCTGCACTCCGCTCTCTTTTCCGGGAGCTGCACTGCATGCTGGGAATTGTAGTTCTCTTCTCCCGTCATTCTCCCCCTCAGTGCCACGCAGTGGAGACTCCTGCGTAGTGCACCCAGGCTCTCGAGTGTGGTGGGGGTTTTTGACTCTTTTTGCATACCTGAAAACTCTTGGGACCCCCTGAGTTCTGTCTGAGCCGGCCCATTGGAGCTCAGCTTCCTGGATGTCCTTACCTGGAGACAGAAGGCTGAGACGCACGAAAGCGAAGCTAAGCAGTAGGGTACACTGGGCATGCGCAACATGAGAGGAAGGTGGGCTTTGTACCGGAAAAGGTTTTCCTGCGTCTGGACCAGAACAGTTAGAACACAGTTACTTACATCAAATTCAGATTTTGTGCATCAAAGAAAAAAAAAATCGTAGTTATCTCTGTGACACTCAAAAATGTCAGAAAGTCTTACTGGTGTGTAAAGTCTTCCACAGAACCTGCAGGCATAAATCTCAAAAAAATATTCACAAGTTACATCAAGTTACGCGTTTGGACCTTAAAGTTTGTTGTTAAGGCGTTTACCCGTGACTATTTAAACGCCTTAACAACAAACTTATTTAAAGTTTGTTGTTAAGGCGTTTACCCGTGACTTTAATCTTTCTCCTAAGATGTTTCCCATATTTCTGCTCTTTTAAATAATCTCTGTAAGAATTGTATTTATGAATAAAACCACAATCGTGTTTGTAAGAAAGTATTTCTGTGTATAAATTTCTGAGTCTTCCATTTTGTCCGAGCCCTTTCGATAATATATCCTGAAATATTTATGAACTTGACAATATATATTGGCAATAAAATACATTGAGGGTAAGATGGAATCTATGGAAAACTAACTGACTTGCTACAAAAAATGCCCGAGAGGCAATAAGGTAACAATTTTGTTTTTATTAAAATGTGTGTTGCTGGGGACGGAACCCAGATTGCACATGCTTGGCGAGCCTGGGGCTAGCTGCGTCCTCAGTCCTATGGCTGACAGTTGTTACTGTATTTGGTGTCCCTTCCCATTCTGGCCATGAACTTTTTTATTTTCAGCATTAATATGGTGACTCTAATTCCGTTTTTTGTTTTGCAACTTCTTCAATTTGGTAAATCCCCGCTTAAAGGAATTCGTTACAAGACACTGATATCAAGCTAAGAATTCAAATCTTCAAGTTTTTAAGAGTAGCTTTTGAGAAGGAAGAAAAAAAAGGAAGCTGTTTCCGCCCGGTTTCGAACCGGGGACCTTTCGCGTGTTAGGCGAACGTGATAACCACTACACTACGGAAACCCTGATAGCAAACTGCCTTCTAAAGTTCTAGGTATGCTTGGTGTCACGCGCAGGTTAGCAAAGATTTGAACTAGCAAAGGTTTGAACAAGATTAATGTCGTTTTTCGCAACAAAAAGGAAAGAAAAAAAGAAAGAAAATAAAACTAAACAACAACAAAAAAAATAAAACTATTTCTGAACGGTACTACTTCAAAAGTCTGAACTTGCCCAGTTCCTTGCCAAGCCTCCAGGTACTCCTGTCGAGACCAGGCATCTGGGTCCTGGCCCTTCTGGTTCATCTCCCACTTGGGGCTGGTCCAGCTCCCAAAGGATCAGCGGGGAGAAAAGGCGGGCCCTGCGGTCTAAGGAATTTCACCTTGCTTCCCAACTCACCAGAGGATCTAATTTGTGTGCCTGCTTTAAGCCCTAAAGGATGGCGCGACGCGCATCTTGCCACACAATGTGCCTTTGAACCGAACTTCCTAAAGATGTAAGGATCATCTGCCACCAAGTGGCAGACAAGTCCTTGTGCTAAAAATCAACGCCAAGAAATGAAAATTAGCCTCTCGGGACCGGGCGATATAAGATGGGGGGGGAGGGGGACGTAAGAGGGGGAGAGGGAGGAAGAAGAGGGCAGAAGAGGAAGAGGAGCAGGAAGGGGGAGGGGAGGAGGAAGAAGAGCGGGGCGGAGTCGGGCGCGAGGAAAGAGGTTGTTTATCCTGGCATTTCCTCTAGAGGCTGGGCAGGAGGGTTTCCGTGAGTTCGAAGCCAGCCTGGACTACTTAATGTCTCAGGACAGCCTGAGCTACGATGAGACCCTGTTTTACAAGCGGACAGGGTGCTGCCATTTTAATTAAGCACAGCTTTAGGAACTACAGAAAACACAAGGCATCGCCCTGTTTAAGAGAATATTAACTCGTCTCACACTCCAGCATGTTTTTACTTTCTTTTCTCCAAGTTGAAAGTGCCTCGCTGCAGCGGCTGTTCCCCTGCCCCTTCCCAGCTCCAGGGCACCTTCGTTCCCCACTGGCCTGTCTTTTATGGCTTCTCGGAGTGTTGGGGGGGGGGGGAGCGGTAGATTTGTGCCTGGGGAAAGCCGGGGTTTTCTGGTGGTCTAGGCCAGGTTTCCAGGGGGCGGAAGGGCGGCTCCACCCAGTGCCCACGGGCTCGCGCTGGTCCTTTGTGACGCGGCGTCCCTGGCCCCCAGCCGCAGCACAGCTCAGGAGCAGCTACCGGCGGAGCTCACAGCACGGCGGCATGAGCCTCTACCAGCCTCCGGTGGTGATAGACAACGGCTCAGGAATGATCAAGGCGGGCCTCGCTGGGACCTGGGAGCCCCAGTTCGTCTACCCGAACATTCTGGGCCGGGCCAAGGGCCACAGCACTGGGGCGGAGGGCGCGCCAGAGCTCAGGGTGGGTGACCAGGCACAGGAGCGGAGGACCTCCCTGTCCATCAGGTACCACGTGCTCCCTGCTCCCTGTGGGCGTGGGAGAGAAGGGAGGAGAGTTGCCAGGAAGACTCAGCTGCCAGCCTTCCTCACCAACACCCCCTCCCCGCACATGCCCCTCTCCCCCCACAGTCTTCTAGGGCACCTAACAGGTAAAGGCCAGACAGTGTTCTCTGAATCTGTATTTACACAAACATTTGTAGTGCAGTTCACACCATACAAGTTCATAAAGGAACATGACAATGTACTGCTTTTGTCATTCGGAGTGGTCTCTTTAATTATTACAAGTCTAATTCGGAATTTCCCAGGTTTTGTCTGTTTGGTTGGTTGGTTGGTTGGGTTTTTGTTTTTGTCTTTTTGAAACGGGGTCTCCCTGTAGCCTCAGCTGTTCTGGAATTCACTCTGTAGACCAGGATGGCCTTGAACTCACAAGGATCCACCTGCTTCTCTCTCTGCCTCTCACTACCTCCCTCTCTCTGCCTCTGTCCCTCTCTCTGCCTCTGCCTCCTGGGATTAAAGGCGTGCACCACCACGCCCTGCGGGTTTATTCACCTTACATCCATCCCCCTTGTCACATTCTTTGCCTAGGAATCCCAAAGGCAGGAACCTGTAGGCAGGAGCTGAAGCACAGTCCATGGAGGAACCTTGCTTACAGGCTTGCTCTCCTAGCCTGCGTTCAGCCTGCTTGAGCTTATATAATACAGGACCACCTGCCTAGGTGGGTGGTCCTGCATTACATAAGTGGGCTGGGCCCTCCCACATCATTCCGCAGAGACATGCACTACAGACATGGCCACAGGCCAGTCCAATAGAGGGAATTCCCCAATTGAGGCTCCCTCCACCCATGTGTGTCAAGTTGACACTAAAACTATCCAACACAAGGAGTTAAAAAGTGGAAAGCAAATGACTTCAGAGAAAGGTTCCCTCCTGGGACAGGATGTACCTCTTACCATAAACTGATAAGATCAATACTTCCTTTAGCTGATGTTTGAAAAGAACAGAAAATGTAATTAAAGGCTGGACTTGGTGGTCCATGACCTTTAATCCCAGGACAGGCAGAGGCAGGCAGATCTCTGTGAGTTTGTCAAGGCCATCCTGGTCTGTATATCAAGTTCCAGGGCAGCTGGGGGTCCACAGTGAGGCCCTGTCTCAAAACAAAACAGCAAAAACCACGGCTTATATATTTTACTGCTCCTCCAACAGTTACCCAGTGGAACGAGGCCTCATTACTTCCTGGGGAGACATGGAGATCATGTGGAAGCATATCTATGAGCATAACCTGAACCTGAACCCCAGTGATGGTCCTGTCCTGCTTACCGAGCCAGCACTGAATCCAATGACCAGCAGGCAACGCATCTCTGAAGTGTTTTTTGAACAACTGGGTGTCCCTGCCTTCTATATGTCCATCCAGGCAGTGTTGGCTCTCTTCGCTGCTGGTTTTACTACTGGATTGGTGCTGAATTCAGGGGCCGGGATTACTCAGTCTGTGCCGATATTTGAGGGCTACTGTCTACCTCATGGTGTACAGCAGCTGAAGGTGGCAGGCCTTGACCTCACCAACTACCTCATGAAGTTGTTGAAGGAGAATGGTGTCTTGCTGCTCAGTACTCAGGAGAGAAAGACCATTGCAGACATTAAGGAGAAATTTTGTTATGTAGCAGTGAACTATGAGGAGGAAAAGGCCAAAAACCCCAAGAGCATAGAGAGAGTCTACACACTGCCTGACGGGAAGACGATCAAGCTCCACAGCCAGATGTTTCACTGCCCAGAGGCTCTCTTCTCTCCACATCTTATGGACATCAATGACCCTGGCATCGATAAGATGTGCTTCAGCACGATAATGAAGTGTGACACAGACCTCAGGAATTCCTTCTTCTCCAATATTATCCTTGCTGGAGGGTCCACCACTTTCCCTGGTTTGGACAAGCGGCTAGTGAAGGATGTAGCAAAGGTGGCGCCTGCCAACACCCCTGTGCAGGTTACAGCTCCCCCAGAAAGGAATATATCAGTGTGGATGGGAGGCTCTATTCTAGCATCCCTGTCTGCCTTCCAAGACATGTGGATCACTTCTGAGGAATTTGAAGAAGTTGGACCCAATATAGTACACCAAAGATGTTTCTGAATAAAATGATAAAATGATGAGAAAAAAATATTTGGAGTCTGTGTGACAGAATACTTTGGATATAATGTGTTTGTGGGGGATTAGAAAACATTTCTGTTATTGGGAATGGCCACTTCCTCATTTGTTTTGTTAGTACTAGGAATCGAACTTCGAGTCTCACACATGCTAAGCACGCTACCACTGAATTATATCTCCCACCTTTCTTTGTAACATTTATATTTTAAAATTTTCAGAATTTTTTATTTTATGTCTGAGTGTTTGCCTGCTTGTATGTAAGTGTACCCATGTCATGCAGTGCCCGAGGAGTACAGAAGAGGGCATTGGATCCTCTGGAACTGGAGTTATTGACCACTGTTAGCCACATATGGGTGCTGGGATTTGAATCTGAGCCTTCTGCAAGAACAGCCAGTGCTTTTAACAACCACTGAGCCATCTCTCCAGCCCCTTCACATTTTATTTTGAGACAGGGTCTCTCACTAAATTGTTGGCCTGTGATCCTTGTGCTTCAGACTCCCAAATAGCTGGGATTACAGGATTGGACCATAGGACCTGGCTCTCTCTTGCGGTTTTATAATGGGACAGAAATAATGATGGTAATAATAAACATCAAATGGTATTTACTGATAGTAGAACCAAATTTATTGCTTTTATTTTATTTTATTTTATTGGTCATTTTGAGACGGGGTCTCCCTGCAGCCCCAGCTGTCCTAGAACTCTCTATGTAGATCAGGTTGGCCACCTGAGTGCTGGGATTAAACGAGTATACCACCACATCTAGATTCTACAAATATTTTAAATCTTTTTGTACAATGCACATGCACAGCTTTCGAATGCTTTTTTTTTTTCTTTCATCTTTTTGAAACAGGGTCTCCCTTTAGTCCCAACTGGCCTGGAGCTCACTATGTAGACCAGGCTGGCCTTGAACTCACAGGGATCCACCTGCCTCTGCCTCTGCCTCTGCCTCTGCCTCCTGAGTGCTAGGATTAAAAGTGTGCACTACCACGCCTGGCTTTGAATGCTTTTTTTTTTTTTTTTAAAGAAGTAGTTTTCTGGGGCTGGAGAGATAGCCTAGCGGTTAAGAGTGCCAACTGCTCTTGCAGAGGACCTGGGTTCGATCCCCAGCACCCACATGGTGGCTGAGAACCATCTTTAACTCCAGTTTCAGGGGAATCTGACACCCTTTTCTGACCCACGGGTGCACAGACCTGCATGCAGACAGTACATTTATACATATAAAAATAATAAAATTTAAAAAAGTAGTATTCCTATTATTTTATTAGGTTGTGTGTTGACTCCTTGGAGCTGGAGTTCTAAGCAGTGTGAACCACCCAATAGGGGTGCTGGGGAACTGAACTCAGGTCCTCTGCAAGAGCTGTATGTGCCCTTAACCTCTGAGCCATCTCTCCAGCCTGATTTATTTGTTTTTGATTCACCATCTTGCTATGTCTAGCACTTGCTAGTCTGACACTATATAATCTAGGCTGGTCTGAAACTTGCAGCACTTTTCCTGCCTCAGTCTTCCTGTAAGAACATTCTGTAAGCTAGTGTGCACCACGTCTCGTGGCTTAAAATATTCCATGTGTCAAATGAAATGAAAAAGATTTATGGCTATTGAAATTTAAGGAAAGAAAGTTGCAGGGGCTGGAGCGATGGCCTAGCGGTTAAGAGCGCCGACTGCTCTTGCAGAGGACCCGGGTTCGAACCCCAGCACCCACATGGCAGCTGAGAACCATCTTTAACTCCAGTTCCAGGGGATCCGACACCCTCTTCTTACCTCCGTGGCATTGCACGACACGGGTGCACAGACCTACATGCAGACAGTACATTCATACACATAAACGAATAAATTTAAAAAATTTTAAATATATTAAAAATTACTTATTAAAAAAGTTGCTATAGTGGTTAACAACTTCATAACAGAGATACACTACCATGGATAGTGTGGTAGAAGAATGGGAGAAGTGGGGGCTAGGGAGATGACTCCACAGTTAAAAGCACTGGCTGCTCCGACAGAGGACTGGATATAGTTCCCAGCATCCACACAGCAGCTAACAAGCATTCCCTGTCTGTGGGCATTGAGCAAAATAGGTACATTTACATACATGCAGGCAAAACCCTAATACACTACACACACACACACACACACACACACACACACACACACATGGAATTGCAGAGGGGAAGAGGGCAAATGTCCAGTCAAGTATGAAGAATAAGCTTGGGGCTAGAGAATGAACATGGTATATAAACAGACTGATTTTGTTAAAACAAGGGTTGCAAACAGAGCAGAGAACTATGAAAAGAAAGGCAAAGACAAAAGATGACATTTTCAGCCGGGCGTGGTGGCGCACGCCTTTAATCCTAGCACTTGGGAGGCAGAGGCAGGCGGATCTTTGTGAGTTCAAGGCCAGCCTGGTCTACAGAGTGAGTTCCAGGACAGCTAGGACTACAGGGAGACCCTGTCTCG